>APFE031110141.1:0-18564 GCA_000404065.3 Pinus taeda | reverse complement strand
GATAAACTGCAGATAGAACATAAATATAAAACACAAAAGACAAGCCAAGACAAGAGGACACAAGATGTGGCGCGAGCCAGGGACAAACCCCACAATGTGTGGGGAAACCCTTTGATCAAATCTTCTTTTATCTTCAAAGATCAGCAGAGAAAGAGAGAGAGAGTACATTTACAACAGAAGTCAATACTTTGACTTATCTAGATCTAGCATAGATCATTTCGTATCAAAATGAGATCAATTGAAGACATTCTGCTTCAACTAATTCTCAAGGTGACTCCTTCACCTATCATCGTGTTGCATTTCGTCCATTTGTTGCACCTTATTGTGTACCACCATCATGCTGCTCATGCTCTCATACATCACTGTGTCGCCCATGATCTTCATCATGTTGCCCATGCATCATGCTGCCCATGATTACTTATATCATAGCTGCATCGTTATGATAATATGTCCTTCTGCCTGCATAGATATTTATTTCCATAACCTGCATATATATACCTTGCCATGTATATATGTTGTACTACGAATTTGCCTGCGTATATGAGCATAGGTCAAAATATATGAGCATACAGCATATAACTTGTATTAAATCAGCGTATGTATTGTGTGTGATCACGCTGCCAGATTCTAGGGCCTATATATTATATATAATATATATATATTTATATATATTCTTTTCCTGCATTCATTGTACAGTCTTCGTTACTGAGTGCCTTGACTGCGTTCATATGTACAGTCTTCATTACCTTGACTACGTTCATATGTACAGTCTTCAATACATCACTGCATTCCATATATGTATGTGACTGCATTCACATGTATACTGCCTAGCGTATACACATGACTGTCCAGCGTATGTATATAACCATAACAGCAGTGTATGATTGTGTGTACTTTTTATGGACCTGTGCGTACCTAGAATGGACTACGTATGACTGTGCGTGATATATATATTGTCATGACTGCGTGTAGAGAATAGGGTTTCCAGCGTATAGGTGTTGAGCGCATTAGGGCAGAATGTTCAGTGTGTAATACCATGACTGCGTTCACCATTGTATGAGTCTTCATGTGCTTAAACCACGCTCCCAGCTTCTGCATATATATTTCTCCACTACGCTGTCAGGATCACTGCGAGGTAAGTCTTCTGATGATGCGTATATATATATATATATCTCCATTGCTCGAATATCTATATATTACCATAATGTCCCTTCTTGTTAGTGTATTAGAATCTCAATAGCTGCATCGAATATGTATATATTACCATACTGTGCGTAGATATTCATTTCAGCATATGAATAGCGTGTAGTTACCTTACTGTGCGCAAATAGCATATGGACAACGTGTAGTTACCATGCTATGCATAGATATTGCATGTATAAGGAACTGCATGGATGTCTTCAATGTCTGCGAGATTATGACTGCGACTCCCTCTATTACAGCGACTCTTGACTGAGTTTAGAATATCTGCAGCTAGGGCATCCAACATATTCTTTTAGTGTCTTCTCCTACTCCAAAAACCCAAGACGTGGAGAGGAGTACACATGAAGAATGTGTGTTCTAAATGACATCAAATCCTCTCTTATTTATACTAAAAATGTAGAGGTTGAATAGACATGTCGGTTGGGCTTCTAGAGCCTACATAAGAGCTGGTCGGCCAGATAATAAAATCATAATCTAAATAAATTCATATCTCCATAAATACATATCGGAATCGAATGATCTTTGGATCAATCCTGGAACACATGAAGAATGTGTGTTCTAAATGACATCAAATCCTCTCTTATTTATACTAAAAATGTAGAGGTTGAATAGACATGTCGGTTGGGCTTCTAGAGCCTACATAAGAGCTGGTCGGCCAGATAATAAAATCATAATCTAAATAAATTCATATCTCCATAAATACATATCAGAATCGAATGATCTTTGGATCAATCCTACACCTCTCGACGAGAGGGATCCAATAAAAATATTGGCTGCCATAAATAAGCTGACCCACATGGAGTTTGGCCCTAGTTTCCAATTTAACAGACCTCCAACTCAAGAGTAATCAAATCCAAGTCAAAGCACTCTTAACGCCCCCTTTAATGTCCCATTTACATTTTTTAAGTAACATGGAGAATGTGTTGAGTTAGAAAGATGTAAAAGTAGGTCAAGGACACGTCATAGACTAAGGGCAACTAATGTGCAAGAAAGTTCAAGCCTTAAACCACACAAGAAGCAGGCAAATGGATCCAGACAAGGAGTTTCCTCTGCCCTTTCTACCCATTGGACCATGTAGAGGTCAATTTGCAGGAATGTTGAGGCAAAACAGGACGTTCATGTCTCCAAGCAATCTGAGGGTCATTTCGAGTCAAAATCAAGCAAGAAGCCTAAAAGCATGGTTTGAATCATATTTGCAATGAGCAAAGGGAGGTTGTCCACATTATACTAGTCGTTGGAAAGCACAACGTCCTCACTCAGGCAACATTGTGCAAACAAAGTGGAAGTTTTTAATTCCATAGCACTCAAGTTAAATTTTCAACTAATGTCAAGCTATTCTTGATGGAATGTTGTACCCTTACGACAATTCAGACCTCCTTTTGTCAAATCTAACCTCTAATTGGTGGTATGTTTTTCAGTTTTAAGTAATGTAATGAAATAACTTGGTATGTTTTTCAGTTTTAAGGAATGTAATGAAATAAATTGTAGTTTGACTTAATCGTCAAGTGTATTGTGGATAAAGAGTCACCTGTTTTTTCAATCAAAAGAAGGAAAGAGGTTGAGATTCTAATCTATAAATAGAGAAATCTCCCTCGTTTCCCGATCATTGTGAATTGTTGAAATCGGTTTTCCATAATGTGAAATATTTTCATGAAATCTTTGGTGTTCATCATAAATTATATTTCTTGGCTCATTTCGAATATTTCTTAAGGGGATTTGTGAATAACTAAAGAATACTACAAAAGCTAACTAGATCAACCCATTTCAAAGGAAGCTTGATCACTTGCTAAGGGATGTCTAGGGTTTTACTCGCACATCTCTCTTGTTGATGTAAGGTAGAGTTTGTTTCTTCTTGTTGGGCCATGCCCTAGTGCTCCTCACTAAGGGATTCGGTTTATTTTGCATCATAGTTGATCTATTTGTTGAAGGATTTTCCCCAAGTATAATCCTTTCTAGTAGGGCTTGGTTTCAAAACTTGTTATTGATTAGGCACGAGCTCATTTAACTTTCGGTTTATTTTGCATCATAGTCGATCTATTTGTTGAAGGATTTTCCCCAAGTATAATCCTTTCTAGTAGGGCTTGGTTTAAAAACTTGTTATTGATTAGGCGCGAACTCATTTAACTTAAGGGGTTCCACCTCTGACCATAATCCACAACCATTGATCAACCAACTCAAGAGGAGCATCGATTTGACCCCATAGACCTAGTGGAAATAAGGCACACTCCTTATTCCACCAAACAAACATCTCTTTTTACTAAATTCTGCAATTTTCCTTATTTTTTAGTATTCAAAAACCCTAAGAATAGAAAAATATGTACATAAAATAATATATAGATGGCTCAGGGAGCAGCGATCAAACAGCTCAATGTATCAACTACACTGGTGGTTTCACAAAAAGAAACCCTAGAAGAGAAACGATAGTTCACAAAAACCTAGATCACGTGCAAGTTTCTTCTAGGTCTCTTATAGGGAGATAAAACCCTTCTGAAGTGTCATATTATCACATTGAGCTTCCCTTTGGAAGTCCTACCTCATCACCTAGTACCTCATACCCTAAAACATCAGTTAAAGATGATTGCTTATCTACTGGGACTCCTCACATAATGAAAAGTCCATAAAGAGCCGGGGACACTAGTTGTTGTGACTGTGGGACATCGTCCCATTGTTATCACTCAGTTTACCTCTTTAACCCATTGCCTTTCCCTCCTTAGGGCCTGCTAGATTTTGGTAACACAGCCTACAACATAAAAGTAAATGGCTTGCCACATACAAGGAAACGATAACAATAGCAAATCTAAATGAGGTTGAGAAGCGAGTGAAGATGAGAAGAGGACAAGGAAGGACAGGTAGCAAAGGTAGAGACCAACTAGTGGAGGAAAGAAAGATCAAATTTACTGAAGCCAGGAACAAAAAACTGATAGATCTGCCATTTATGTACATAGATCTGTAATTAATTTTAGTTTTCTGACTTGGGTTTTCGGGGTTTTAATGTTTTTTTGGGTCACTGTGTATATCGTTTCGGTGTTTTATTGTTGTTTTGCAGCTACAGATTTGAGGAATAAATCTGTTTAGAGTCCAGATCTAGGCCTTGGAGGGTAAGATCTGGATTCTGGGGTTTGTTTGCATCATTTTGCAAGAATATTATTCAGCATTTTGCAGTCCATGGGCTTTAAACTTAAATTTTTTTTAAATATGGAAAATTTTATAAGGGTTCTCAAATTCTTAAATCTGGAAATTTTGTGAGGGTTTTAGGGTTTCATTAATGAATGAGAAGCAGAACATATCAACTAAATCAGAAGTTTCTCAAGGTTCATTGAGCTACCATCTGCTGGATTTAGAATTTCTCTTTCTCTGAAAAACTTTCGAAATCGTTTTTGCTGCCTGGGGTTCTCAACAAAAAATTTCGAATACTTTTCTATATATGTTGCTACGTTTTTCTTCATCCGCTACTATCATTTTTAACCTACAACCCTCAGTCAATTTGCTCTGTGGCACTACCATCTCGCATTCCAAACCCTCCCCTCTACCTGCATAAACGCTGGTCTAGAATTGCGTGCTCCTCGTTGCCCACGATCTTGCCCCTCCATACCCTATCGTCAACCTACTCTTTTTCTACCCACATATCTCTTCAAACGTTGCCCAATCAAATCTGCAACCCTTCATACCCTACAACCCTCCTTATCCCCTAAACCCTCGCTACACCTTTTTCGCTGACTAAGCTCCCTTCCGCCATCCTCATTACCCTGTGACCCTCTAACCTCATGGCTCCCTTCAGCCAACCTTTACCCGCAGATCTCCTCAGCCACTACCCCCACAACTCATCCCTCTCCTCGCAGCAACATTCTCCCTTCATCATTCGACATGCTCCTTCCTCCGCTGCCGTTGACCTACATCTGCACAACAATCAACAAACTTTCGATTTTTTGTTTGTTATAGATTTGGCTTTAGGCTTTTACATAAGTTTCGGTAAGTTTAGGTTTGATATTTTTTTTAGTTAGGTTATTTCATATTCATTGTAGAAAGCCCGCTTTCGTTTTTTTTTGGGGTATAGAATTTAGCTTCCGATTTTCATTTAAAATTCTAGTTTGATTCATTAACAAGTAAAAGCAAAATAAAAAATTGGTTTTCACTTTTATCTTTTGGTTTTCAATTTCATTTTTATTTTATGATTTTTATTTTTATTTTTATCCTAAAAATTAAAAAAGAATCTAAAAATATTAAAAAGTCTTAAAAAGTTTTAATAGTCTAGAATTTTTAAAATTTTGTGACTAAGGAGATAAAATAAATTAAAGGGATCTGCGCTTTCACACTAAAAAATTTTAGTGTGGCCTATGGCCCATTAAAATTTTAATTTATTAACCCTTTTGATTTACTTTGTCATATTAAAAAATTTTCATTTTTTCAATTACCATTAAAACAATTGCCTCAATTGCCTCAGGAATAATTAAAGAAAATTAAAGTGTTCATTTAAAGTTCCTTGGTGCCTTTGGGTGATTAAGTGTGATTTTTTTATGGTCAAAGTACGATAAATGTTTTGAAGTTTCCTCTACCCTTTCTACCCATTGGGCCATGTAGAGGTCAATTTGGAGGAATGTTGAGGCAAAACAGAACGTCATTTAAGTCTCCAAGCAATCCGAGGGACATTTCGAGTCAAAATCAAGCATGGTTTGAATCATCTTTGCACTGAGCAAATGGAGGTTGTCCACATTATACTAGCCGTTGGAAAGCACAATGTCCTCATTCAAGCAACATTGTGCAAACAAAGTGGAATTTTTTACTTCCCAAGCACTCAACTTAATTTTTCAACCAATGTCAAGTTATTTTTGATAGAACGTTGTACCTTAGGTCTATTCAGACCTCCTTTTGTCAAATCTAACCTCTAATTGGTGGGATGTTTTTCAGTTTTAGGTAATGTAATAAAATAACTTGTAGTTTGACGATTCCTTTTGTCAAATCTAACCTCTAATTGGTGGGATGTTTTTCAGTTTTAGGTAATGTAATAAAATAACTTGTAGTTTGACTTAATCGTCAAGTGTATTGTGGATGAAAAGTCACTTGTTTTTTCAATCAAAAGGAGGAAAGGTGTTGAGATCCTAACCTATATATAGACAAATCTCCCTCGTTTGCAAATCATTGTGAATTGTTGAAATCGGTTTTCCTTAATGTGAAACATTTTCATGAAATCTTTGGTGTTCATTATGAATTATATTTCTTTGTTGATTTTGAAAATTTCTCAAGGGGATTTGTGCATAACTAAAAAATACTACAAAAACTAACTAGATCAACCCATTTGAAAGGAATCTTGGTCACTTGCTAAGGGATGTCTAGGGTTTTACTCACACATCTCTCTTGTTGATGTAAGGTAGAATTTGTTTCTTCTTGTTGGGCCATGCCCTAGTGCTCCTCACCAAGGGATTCGGTTTATTTTGCATCATAGTTGATCTATTTGTTGAAGGATTTTCCCTAAGTATAATCCTTTCTAGTAGGGCTTGGTTTCAAAACTTGTTCTTGATTAGGCATGAGCTCATTTAACTTATGGGGTTCCACCTCCGGCCATAATCCACAATCATTGATCAGCCAACTCAAGAGGAGCATTGATTTGACCCCATAGACCTAGTGCAAATAAGGCACACTCTTATTCCACCAAACAATCTCTTTTTACTAAATTCTATAATTGTCCTTATTTTTTATTATTCAAAATCCCTAAGAATAGAAAAATATGTACATAAAATAATATATAGATGGCTCAGGGAACAAAGATCAAATGGCTAAATGTATCAACTACACTGGTGGTTTCACAAAAGGAAACCGTAGAAGAGAAACGACAGTTCAGAAAACCATAGATCATGTGCAAGTTTCTTCTAGGTCTCTTATAGGGAGCTAGAACCCTTCTGAAGTGCCATATTATCACATTGAGCTTCCCTTTGGAAGTCCTACCTCATCACATAGTACCTCAAACCCTAGAACATCAGTTAAAGATGACTGTTTATATACTGGGACTCCTCACATCATGAAATGTCCGTAAAGAGCAAGGGACACTAGTTGTTGTGACTGTGGGACATCGTCCCATTGTTATCATTCAGTTTACCTCTTTGACCCATAGCCTTCCCTCCTTAGGGCCTACTAGATTTTGGTAACATAGCCTACAACATAAAAGTAAATGGCTTTCCACATACAAGGAGACGATAACAATAGCAAATCTCAATGAGGTTGAGAAGCGAGTGAAGGTGAGAAGAGGACAAGAAAGGACAGGTGGCAAAGGTAGAGATCAACTAGTGGAGGAAAGAGAGATCAAATTTACTAAAGCAAGGACCAAAAAACTAAACCAAATACGCCACAAGGGACAACAATAGAGATGAACAATTGAAGCCAAGAAGTAAGAGGTGGCACCATTATTTGAGATAGCAAATGAAAGAGGTGAGAATTGAGAAGTCTGGAGCACAAATAAAGAAGGAAAGATGAAAAAGTTGACAATCTTAGCGTTGAACTGGGGAATGAAATAGACGAGTGGAAGCAAGCATTGGAGCAATGGCTAGAGATGTGATCCCATAGCTGCAGTCTATAAGAAAGACCAAATTCCTTAATAAGGAATGGAGAGGCATGGTCATTGGTCCCATCTAAGAAGAAGCCATCTCAAGTCGGGCCATACCTGAGAAAATGACCTAGAGAGACCCATTAGTGGTGATGTAGCCAAAGAAAGGGGAAAGCAAAAAAAACAGAGAGAGAGGATATAGGAAAAAGGATTCATGATTAAAAGTAAGAATGAAGGTGCTATTTTTTTTTTTGAGAAAATCTCACCACATAAGGCCTAGGTTTCTCTCACAATGGTCCCTCCCAAAAGGAGAGCATCGTTCAACTTGGAAGAGCATATTAATTATGGAAACGTTATGAGGCTAGTTTAATCCAAAAGCCACTAGAGAAAGGTTAGTACTAGAAGGAAAGGATTTCATTCAACACCCGATGGGTCAGGAAAAGAGAAGAATAGCATGCGAAAGAAAGCATCATGCAACATTCTTATCTCTCACAGTGATATGGGAACATTAGGAAGTGGATCTACTACGACTGATGATTTATGGGAACCCTTGTTGAGTAGCCCTGTAAAGGTGATCACTTATTGTACTTTCCCCATCACTTTCCCATTATCTCAATGCAATCTTTGTTCCCCAAATCAACCATATCGATATGTATGCACACCTCTTTGGCTATGACCACCATTCTTCATGGAAGTTTCAAAGTTTGTGATGCATTAGAGATCCCTAATGTAGTGACCCACATCCTCCAAGGCAGTGGAAAAATATCTTGCGACCTCCAACTCAAGAGTAATCAAATCCAAGTCAACGCACTCTTAATGCCCCCTTTAATGTCCCATTTGCATCTTTTAGGTACCTTCAAGACGAGGTGACTTCCTCTGGTGAAGGAATGAGGTTAAAAGAGGCAACATGGAAAATGTGTTGAGTAAGCAAGATGTAAAAGCAAGTCAAGGACACATCATAGACTAAGGGCAACTAATGTGCAAGAAAGTTCAAGCCTTAAACCAGACAAAAAGCAGGCAAATGGATCCAGAAAAGGAGTTTCCTCTACCCTTTCTACCCATTGGACCATGTAGAGGTCAATTTGGAGGAATGTTGAGGCAAAACAGAAGGTCATTTAAGTCTCCAAGCAATCCGAGGGACATTTTGAGTCAAAATCAAGCAAGGAGCCTAAAAGCATGGTTTAATTCATCTTTGCAACAATCAAAGGGAGGTTGTCCACATCAGTGTTGCACTAACCGCGAAAATATCACAATAAAATCGTTTTATCGCGATTAAAAACGATAAAATCGCACGATAAAAACACATTTTTTTGCCAATTTTTATTCAAAAAATTGTGGCATTGTCGAGCAGCGCGTATTTTAAAGGGAAAAACACGATTTTATTTGTCATTTGGACAGCAGACAGGCACACGACGAGGGTTTGGAGACTTCGAGACTTGGCAATTTTGGAGTTGAATCCGCTAACTAGAGGAGAAAAACGAAGTGTGAGCTAAGGAGGAGACGAATTTTCTCCATAAAACTGGTATAAGCACCAACATTTTGTGTTTCACTATTTTCTAGCTTTGTTTTTGTTTTTTTCTATTTTTTGGTTGGGTTTGGAATGGGGTTTTTGACATTTGTCCAATGTAATTTTTTTTTAGTTTTTTTGGTTGGGTTTGGAATGGGGTTTTTGAAATTTGTCCAATGTAATTTTTTTTTAGTCTTTTAGGTTGGGTTTGGAATGGGGTTTCTTAAATTGTATGTAATTTTTTTTAGTTTTTGTACAATGTAAATACTAAATTGTAAGTTTGTAACTTGTAAATTGTAATCTTTATTTTGCCATAGGTTCACCGAAACACCATTCAAGTTTTAAACTTCAAAGTGCAAAGTCAAACATGCCAAGGAAATTAGACCCTTTGTGGGAATTTGGTAAACCTGATGGAGGGAATGATAGAATAAACTTGTCTTGCAAGTTGTGTGGGCACCATATGTCCAGGGGGGTGTACAAATTTGTAATATTCCTAATTAGCTATGGCTAATTGGAATATTCGATTTTGTTCAATTTTTGCCTTCTATAGTTATTTGCAAATAAAAAGTGAGGAAGGGGGAACATAACTCACTTTAGAATAAAAAGTCACTTCCTAGATAGCACAATGTTGTGACTTAAAGGGGAGCCAAGGGGGCCAAAGGGGGACACAGAAATGGAGCCCACGCAGACACATGGAGGAACTGCGCAGGAGGAAAAAGAACACGTGGCAAGAGGGGAATCACGCAGGAGGAGGTGAGCCTAGGGATTGTGAGAGGCAGAGGCTATAAAATAGATAGGAGCCCCCTCATTTTGATCATTCAGTTATGTGCATTTTGAGCTAGTCGTTTCGACTTCTGAGCACACTGGCTATTTAGCTGGTCTGTAGCACTGTTTAGTGCATTGAGTGTCTCCATTCGGAGATCTCACCGTTAGCCCCGGGGGACTTCGAGTGCCTGCTCGGGCAAGGTATTTCCATCGGTATTTCAGTAGCAGTTTTACTATCATTTCAGCAGCAATTTCATCAGCTTTTTGGAGGACTGCGCAGCACTTGGAGAGGGACGCAGTTCTTTTTGGTTGCAGTGCTGGATTGGGGTTTGCAGGTGGATTTATGCTGGGAGATTGAGCTGAGGTCCAGCTCTTGTCTCCTTGGAGGATTTTGGCAGGGTTTCTAGCAGTGTTTCAGGTAGAGTTTAGAGGGGTTTTCTTTAGCGTCAGCACAGGGCATTGAGGAACTGCGGAGAACCCGAAGAGGGTGTTTTCCGGGGGTTGGCCATTCCAGGAAAGCTTTCTAGGTTTTTCTGGGTTTCTTGAGTAGAGCCTGAATACAGAGTTTCAGTTTTTTCCGAGGGGAGCAACCCCAAATCAGCATTTGTTTTCTAGCAACAACAACATCCACGTAGAGAGGCCATTCTTGTCATTCTGAGAGTATTTCTTCACTTGCCTTGTGCAAGTCGAGGTGCCATATGTCTGTCCACCTCTTGTACTTATTTTATTGCTCAGTATAATAAAATGGCTTAGCCTTTCTTGCTGCATTTCTTGTGTATCTGCTTATATTTCCGGTTTATGTCATTATATGCTATTTCACTGTTATTTATCACTTCTGGGTTACTATATCATTTGCACATATTTGGTTGGAGCTTGCTGGGGTTTGAGGGTTATTCTGGGTTAGGAATATTACAGTGGTATCAAAGCATAGATCTGGCTCAGCCTGTGGAGCTAGCAATCTATGACACCAGGGGAAAAACCCTACATTTGTTACAGAGGTAGGAGGTACAGAGACACTGAACATAGGTTGGAGAATACCTACGGGGAGGGAGACTGTGTTCCTGTGGTGGATGCAGAACAGGGGGAGCCTGTGGCAGATGCAGAACAGAGAGAGCCAGTAGTGGACGCAAAACAGATGGCCGACGAGGACGGGAAGAGATTTGCGGATATGCTCCTCAAATCAGTGCAGGATTTGTCGAGGCAGATTGAGGTGATGGTTCAGAGATTCACGGCAGTAGAGGCCAGACAGCGTGAGAGCCCACGAGTCTTTCAGATTGGTGAGGGATCAGGTGCATCCCATCACTTGCCAGAGCAGCGTGATACTGTGTAGCAGGTGGCCTCACATGCCCCTACACACTCTACCATACCCACTTTCTTAGGAGAAAACACGGGGGCCGTAATCCAGTAGGAGGCAGAGCCCGGACATATGGGGGATTATTTTGCAGAGTACCAAGCCTATGGGCAGGAGTTCAGGGAAGCCCTCTCATTCAAAGATTTTGTTCAGCTCCAGCGGGATAGCAGACCCCGCGACCATCACAGAGGGTACCGACATTACCATGATGGCGATACCCACCGTGCAACAAGTAGATTCCACTTGCCTACGTTTGATGGCTCATCAAACACTTCGGCAAAGTCTTGGGTGGAGAAGTTGGACATTTATTTCCAGCTTAACCAGATGTCGGAGGCAGAGGCCATCAAGGTGGCAACATTGCATTTGGATGGCAAGACCCAGGATTGGTGGTTTCATGGGATGGTTACACTG
This sequence comes from Pinus taeda, assembly GCA_000404065.3. NCBI lineage: Eukaryota > Viridiplantae > Streptophyta > Pinopsida > Pinales > Pinaceae > Pinus > Pinus taeda. The sequence continues at coordinate 6,792 of APFE031110141.1, read as the reverse complement.
GGGCACTCCACGGTGACGACCTATGCCGAGTTTACCAGGCAACTAATGGAGCGATTTGATCAGAGGGATCTAGAGCAACATTTTGTTGAGCTGACGAGGCTCAAGCAGACAGGGAGCCCAGAGACCTACATTGCAGATTTCTTGAGGGTCTCCGTGATGGTGCCAAACCTATCCACGGCACAGAGGGTCTATATGTATGTTGAGGGGTTAGCAGAGCTACTTCGGGGTTTAGTCTGATCCATTAGACCAGCCACACTCCAAGACGCTATCAGCAGGACTCGGGACTTACAGGATGTCTTACCCAGGACCCGGACAACTTACGCCCAGAGATAGACTTTTCAGTCTAAGGGTAAGGACGTGAGCATTCCTCCTCCCAAGGGGAATCCAGGACAAGTACAGCTTGACAACGATGCCAGGCGGGAGCTAAAGAAGAAGCGGTTGTGCTTCACCTGTCAGGAGCCATGGGCACCAGGACATAGATATGCTGCTGGCAAAGCACATTTTATTGAGGTCTTCTCCGAGAGCAGTGGAGAAGAGGATGACGAGGAGGATGTGGAGGTAGGAGATAGCCATACCATACAAGGACCTTTGCCACCCCCACCACCACCAACAGGTGGTGCATCCAACTGAGGGGCCCTTGCAGCGTTGCAGGGAGTTCCAAAGTATCTGATGTTACGCGTATGAGGGACAGTACGTGTCCAGCGTGTATCAGTTTTGGTTGACAGTGGGGAAACCCACAACTTCATCGATGCACAGATGGTTGAGCGGGGAGGTATTCAGACAAAGAGCTTTGATGGGTTTTCAGTATTGGTCCCAGGAGCTCAGACCATGACGTGTGCTCGTTATGTTCTGGAGCTTTCGGTGACGATGAGCACCCTACACATTGACTGACCACTTTTTCGTGGTCGATATTCTGGACACCAACATGATACTAGGTGTCCAGTGGCTTATTAATCTAGGGAAGCTCACGACAGATTCGAAGACCCTAGAGATGGAGTGGGATGATGAGAAGACCAGAAGGCATGAGAAGATACGGGGACAGCACACATATCCACCCCAGACTATGTCGGCTCATCGAATGGAGGCAGTCTTCCCGAAGGGAGACAGAGTGGGCAGTGGAGTTGCGTGCTTCAGAGGTAGGGACTACAGGACAGACAGTACTGTTAACTCTGTTATTGATTTCGCTGCTTAAAGGGTCGAATTGTGGTAGGTTTGTGCCAAGGGAGCTTGCTGCAATTCGTTTCCTGCTCCTCCTTCATTCTTCTTTGATTCTCATAACCCTCGTTATCCCTGTTCTACTCCACAATCTCTGGTTAAACTCATTTTTGTTTAATTCCTACTGCCTCTGTTTTCCGTTGAGTTTCCCTATAAACCCGCGTAAACTCTGCATAACCCTTTTGCTGTAACCCCGGGGTGCTTAACACAGGAACCCGCACTAAGATAGCCCTCTATCATGTTTTAAGTCTCCGCCGTTGATCGCATCCGATCTAACGGTTTCCGTGTTACCCGCCTGATCATTAAACCCTGCGCATCTTCCCCTCCATCTGACCGTCCATCGCCAGATCAACGGTAGTCGCAGACCCTCTTCCCGTGACTTGCGCGCCCGTTAGTGAGCAGGGGCGGTGGTTTTCGGCTTCCACGCGGCGCAATCTAATTGCATCACTTCTCCATATACGGGAAACACTGCACCCGATAAGTGGCGCGAGGAAACCGCTTGCCCGCTATACCGCCATTCTCCCGCCGTTTAAGCGCCATGCATCTTCTGTGTGCAATCGTCGCCCACGATCCGATGACTCACGATGCTCTCTCCACTCCCCTGTCTTCCGATAGCTTCCATGCGCCGATCTCCACCGTCCGATTGCTTAATCTAACGGCCAGTGTTTATTCGCCTTCTGCTCATGCTTCCACCATGTTTTTGACTGTCTAGAGCTCTCAATGGACCGCAAGTGATCAATTACCTGTACCTGCATAGTTAATGGCTCCAATAACTGCATTAAACAACAGAATGGCTGAAGGACAAACAGGACGACCTCGAGTAGTGAAGAGCATTTATCAGGTATGGAGTTTGATCGAGAATTCATTCCAGCTACCAGAGAAGGACTTTAGAATATCAGAAAAGGTCGATTTTGTCCATTAAAGCAGTCAGATTTGTATCAGAGCCCCATATCTAAATGTAAATTGGTGGTCCATTATGACACCTCCATGCATAGGATAGCAGATATTTTCGTAATCAACCTCTATATATATCCACAAGACAAAATGTAATAGGTTGATGAATGTTATTTTGTTGTAAGCTTCAACTTCTGGAGACTGTAACTACTGTGATGCCTACAATGTCTGGTCTTCATTTTCAGCTAATGCAAGCTTCTTTTGCTGTTAATTTCTCACTTTCCACTTCTTCTTCTTGTTCCAGGTTGTGCCTGTTTTGCATGTTTTGCATTTATTCATGTGTTGTTAATATTTAGCATTAGAGGGGCTGTCATCCCATCTCTGTATTAGGATTTAGCATGTATCATTGAATTTGTATACAGGTTTCTATTGTTTAATGCCAGAGAGCTATCATCCTGTCTGTGCATTAGGAAATAGATTTGCAGACCTTTTAACTGGTTGCAGCCGGCCATCACAAGGTCCTACGCATCTGCTGGTGTGGTCAATCTTCTCCATTATCACATTTTTCTTAAACTGTGAGTAATTGGTGGTCTAAAGCCTTGTAGTCTGGGGGTGTTCACCCATGTCTGGGGTTAAGCATAGTAGAAGTGGTTATCTGGCTTGAAAATGCAACATTTCTTTCATTCATCCACCATATTTCCAACATTTTGTTGAATTGTAATGTTCCCGAGCATCTCTGAGTTACAACCTACGAGAGTTTCTTGGGGTGATAACATTAATTGGCGCCGTTGCCGAGGAGACGAGGTTGAAGCTCAACTTCCCTGGGAGACGACACAGTTCCAGACTTTGATGATAGACAAAGTCTGGGCACATTTCTGGTTGTAATCATCTATCTGGCAACTCTACTGGGGGAAGACCAACCTTTGGCGACTCCACATTGCAGATTCTGGAGAAATCACCAGCTGAACCATTGCCTGATCCTGAGAATATCATTCAGCAGAAGAAAATATCGCAATAAGGAGCACCAGGATCAGGTAAGCCTTAAAAGTTCCATGTATCTCTGATTAGTGAATGTCACCTTCAGCGATTCATTCAGCTCCTTAATCATTCATTTCCCTTTCGGACCTCAGTTGAAAGAACCATCCATGTTGTCCATCTTATTCTTCTGTCTCTGTCATCCTTTCATTAATCCATTCCACTCAGTCTACCAGTAGCCTTTCATTTACCTCAGCCATGGCAGGTCAGCAAGCTCTCACAAAGATTGAACGAATTGTTACTGCCAGGTATGGACCTCTGGTCTTGCCTGTTCCTTTAAATGCCATGCCTGCAGGAGACTATCAGGAATACATGCCGAAGTTTACTGGTACAAAAGGTGTATTAGCTGAAGAGCACCTTGAATCCTTTTATAACTATGGTGATAACCTGGATATCTATGAAGAGGATGTATGGATGAGGGTTTTTGTCCATAGCCTAGAGGGAGAAGCTGGAAAATGGTTCATTGAATTAACCCCTAGGTCTATAGCAGACATTGAGGCCCTAGATGATGTATTTTTAAAGCACTGGGGAGATAAGGAAGATCTGCTCTATGAGTGTGCCGAGTTTGGGAACTTTAAGAGGGATGGGCTCTCATCATCCTCAGATAATAAGATTGAAGAAATTGCCAAAATGATAGAGCTATTGGCCTTTGAAGCTTCCAAGTTAAGAGTTGAGCAGCATTCATGGGTGGAGCAGTTGCAGATTTTGCAGAGAAACAGAGCTACAAACGAAGATCAAAGGGTGAAGACCCTTTGTCAAAATATAGTCATGGAAGAAGAGCATCCTGAAGATGAGGAGGAGGTCTCTCGTTTGGAAGGTGCTCCTTTCCTAATCAGAGCTGCCTATGAAGAGGCATTAGCCAAGGGCACTACTCAACAATTTGTTGTAGCTGCAGAACAACAAGTTGACCAACAGTGGCAGCCAGCAGCAAATCCCTTCTTCCAAGAATCTGTGCTCGATTTTAGCTCATCTTCGCGTGGCTGTGCAAAACTGCAAATTAGCCAACCTGCTATCATCCCCAGCCCAGTGATCAAAAAAGGAGAAGAAGGCTCCCCATCATCTTTTGTTTCTCTGTCTGATCAAATGAAATTCCCTCACAGTTGTCCCATGAACACTGAGACAGAACATAATGCAATGCTCGAGGCTGAAACTGATCACCTCAGTCTTGATATTTCAAAACCTGCTCAGATGGCGTCTACACAGATTGAAAGGGCATCTTTTCAGATGACAGAGGAAGAGGAGGCACAGTATTGGAATCCCTCCTTGGATGAGGACTGTTCTAGCAAAGATTTAGGAGCAGATGTTGTTTCTGTGTGCCCTGCACAAAAATTCAATGGTGCCTCTTTCATATTAGTTGTGCAGGCTACAAAAGACACAAACATGTACACAACAGCCATGATTATTCAGCAGGTGTACAAAGGCTCCTCTAAAGAGCATCCAAGGAGGAAAATACACAGAAGGGAAATGAAATTTGATCCCTATCTACCCATCAAGCTCAAGTGTCCTAAACTCTTTGGGGTAGAGGATCAAATAAATCTTGTCTTGCTGATATATGATGAACCGGAGGACAGGCAACAATTTTGGTTGGCCCAGCAAAGGGGCTACTTTTAAAGTTTAAGTTTTTAGGCTTTAATGATTGTAATCAAGCTATTTTACAGGTTTCTATTGTATGCTTAGTTGACTCCATGCCCAATGGATACTAGGCAAATGTTTTTAAAGCTGAAGTTTTGCATGAAGGCATTGGTCTGCAGTTCTTGAGACCTCGCAGGGAGGATCTCATCCCCAGAAGGAGCCAATGTTAGCTCTGCTATTGATTTCGCTACTTAAAGGGTCGAATTGTGGTTGGTTTGTGCCGAGGGTCTTGCTGCAATTCATTTCCTACTCCTCCTTCATTCTTCTTTGATTCTCATAACCCTTGTTATCCCAGTTCTACTCCACAATCTCTGGTTAAACTCATTTTTGTTTAATTCCTACTGCCTCTATTTTCCGCCAAGTTTCCCTATAAACCTGCGTAAACTCTGCATAACCCTTTTGTTGTAACCCCAGGGTGCTTAACATAGGAACCCGCGCTAAGATAGCCCTCTGTCATGTTTTAAGTCTCCGCTATTGATCGCATCCGATTTAACGGTTTCTGTGTTACCCGCCTGATCATTAAACCCTGCGCATCTTCCCCTCCATCTGACCGTCCATTGCCAGATCAACGATAGTCGCAGGCCCTCTTCCCATGACTTGCGCGCCCGTTAGTGAGCGGGGGCGGTGGTTTTGGGCTGCCACACAGCGCAGTCTGATTGCATCACTTCTCCATATACGGAAAACACTGCACCCGATAAGCAGTGCAGGGAAACCAGCCGCCCGCTATACCGCCATTCTCCCATCGTTTAAGCGTCATGCATCTTCTATGTGCAATCGTCGCCCACGATCCGACATCTCACGATGCTCTCCCCGCTCCCCTGTCTTCAGATAGCCTCCATGCGCCAATCTTCCCCGTCCGATTGCTTAATCTAATGGCCAATGTTTATTCGCCTTCTGCTCATGCTTCCACCATGTTTTTGACTGTCTGGAGATCCCGATGGACAACAAGCAATCAATTACCTGTACCTGCCCAGTTAATGGCTCCAACAACTGCATTAAACAACAGAATGGCCGAAGGACAAACAGGATGACCTCGAGCAGTGAAGAGCATTTATCAGGTATGGAGTTTGATCCAGAATTCATTCCAGCTGCCAGAGGACTTCAGAATATCAGGAAAAGGCCGATTTTGTCCATTAAAGCAGTCAGATTTGTATCAGACCCCCAATATCTGAATGTAAATGTGGTTGGTGGTCCATTATGACCCCTCTACGCATAGGATAGCAGATATTTTCGTAATCAACCTCTATATATATCCACAAGACAGAATGTAATAGGTTGATGAATGTTATTTTGTTGTAAGCTTCAACTTCTAGAGAAGTAACTATTGTGATACCTGCAGCGTCTGGTCTTCATTTTCAGCTAATGCAAGCTTCTTTTGCTGTTAATTGCTCACTTTCCACTTCTTCTTCTTGTTCAGGCTGTGCCTGTTTTGCATTTATTCATGTGCTGTTAATATTTAGCATTAGAGGGGCTGCCATCCCACCTCTGTGTTAGGATTTAGCATGTATCATTGAATTTGTATACAGGTTTCTATTGTTTAATGCCAGAGAGTTGTCATCCTGTCTATGCATTAGGAAATAGATTTGCAGACCTTTTAACTGGTTGCAGCCGGCCATCACAGGGTCCTGTGCATCTGCTGGTGTGGTCAGTCTTCTCCATTATCACATTTTTCTTAAACTATGAGTAATTGGTGGTCTAAAGCCTTGTAGTCTGGGGGTGTTCACCCATGTCTGGGGTTAAGCATAGTAGAAGTGGTTATCTGGCTTGAAAATGCAGCATTTCTTTCATTCATCCACCATATTTCCAACATTTTGTTGAGTTTGTAATGTTCCCAAGCATTTCTGAGATATAACCTAGGAGAGTTTCTTGGGGTGATAACAGGTACATCCCGAGATCCAGTCCGTCCTTGATCAGTATGCCATAGTGTTTGGAAAGATTCCACCAGGACAGCCACCAGATCAGGGGATTGAGCACACTATCGAGCTTGAGCAGGGCATCCAGGCAGTGATCACCACC
>APFE031110136.1:0-52345 GCA_000404065.3 Pinus taeda | reverse complement strand
TGTCTCATACCACTCTTACTGACCCGAAGTCAGTTCCAATTGATCCCAAATCAATATCGGTCATCCTAGCATATGGAGTACGGTAGTACACAATGCATCCATCGATAGTACTATGGTCTCTGTCCTTATTTCCTTACTCATTGGCCTGATTAGAGGTACTTCCCATGAGTCCCAAACTGCATGGGTAGGATGTCTCAACAGGAAAAGGATCACAGGGGAAGGTCAAACCACTCACCCTGTACACAACAAACCACTAAGGGAAGGTTAAACCACTCACCCTATGGTTGCTCATCACTCCAAGAAGTACCCCAAGCTCCCCAGAGCTCCTAGAGCTCAATGTCCATCTCATACAAGACCCTCATAAGAGGGTCTCTCCACAGCTCCAAGTCATTCTCAGAAGGCCAAGAACTTGACCTTCCCTAGGGGCTTTGTCAGAATATCAGCGACCTGCTCATCAGTCTCAATGTGATGGAGCCTTATTGCTCCTCGTTGTACCATATCCCAGAAAAAGTGGTACCTGATATCTATATGCTTGGAGCGATAATGAAACTCAGGATTCTTTGATAATCGGATCCCACTCTGGTTGTCGCAGAGGATCACGATGGTATCCAGCGCATGTCCAAATAACTCACTGAAGAGCTTCCTCAACCAGACAGCTTCACAGGAGGCCATACTAGCAAATATGTATTCGGCCTCAACGGTGTTCAAGGCAATCGATTTCTGCTTCCTGCTCTTCCAGGATATCAAAGCAGAACCCAAAAAAAACAACATCCAAAAGTGCTCTTGAGATCCACCACACTGCCAGCCCAATCAACATCAGAATAACCATGCAACCTCACATCTCCGGCAGTGTATCTCAGTCCATGAATGATTGTGCCCCGAAGATATCTCAGAAGATTCTTGGCACCAATCCAATGTATATGATGAGGCTCAACCATATATTGGCTCAATGTGTTAACTACAAAACATATGTCTGGACTGGAGTTCACCAAGAACATCAGTGCTCCTATGAGTTGACAATACTCAGAAGCATTTCCCAATTCAGGTCGAGCAGCACTACCACATAACTTCTTAAAGTAAAGTTCCATCGGCATAGTCACAGGCTTGCAGTCCACCATCACAAATCTTTCCAATATCTTCACAACATATTTTCCTTGAGAGAGGAAAATTTCACCTGGCTTTTGTCGGACCTCCAACCCTAGGAAATAATGCATCGGTCCTAGGTCCTTCATCTCAAATTCAAAAGCCAAATCCCTCTTACATTTGTGAATGAGAAGGTCTACACCTGTCAAAAAGAGGTTGTCTACATAAAGTACCAGAATGAGAGGTTTATCATTTTTCAACCTTAAAGTAAAGGTTCGAATCGACTTCACTCCTAGTGAATCCCAGCATCATTAGATAGCTATCGATCCTCTCATACCAAGCCCAAAGTGTTTGCTTCAATCCATAGAGAGCTTTCTTCAACCTGCGTACATGAGATTCCCGATCATGAACCTCAAACCCCTCAGGTTGTTCCACATAGACTTCCTCTTTGATTGAACCATGCAAGAAAGCGGTCATGACATCCATCTAATGTAGGTTCCATCCTTGTGAGGCAGCAAGGCTATGATTGAGCAGATGGTGGTGTATCGAGCAACAGGTGCAAATATCTCATCGTAATCTACACCTTCCTTTTGAGAGAAACCTCAAGCAACAAAGCAAGCCTTGAACTTTTCTGCACTTCCATCAACTCCATGCTTGATTTTGTAGAGCCACTTAGAGGTGACAACCGATATGTCTTAGGGTCTAGGGACCACATCCCAGACATCATTCTTCATAATTGACTTGTATTCTTCATTCATAGCATCCTTCCATACTTTGATGCTTCACAACGTCTTCGAATGTGAAGGCTCATTTTGAATTAAAGTGCTCATGGCGGTCAAATATCCTTGATACCTATTCAGCTTCTTACTTTCACGGAAAGTCCCCCTTGGTGCAATGTCTTTCTCGGCATCTTCGAGAGTCTCCCTAAGCCATGAGGGTCTCCTTTTGGAGGAGGAGGGTTCATGAGGACGAGGATCAATAAGATCCATAGGTTCATCAACATTCGGCATTGTTTCATCTTCTTTTGCACGTTGTTTTCCGGTGTCAGCTTCTTTGTCCTTCCTTGGGATAGGAAGGTTGTTGATCTTGTTGAGGGCCATATCTTCGTCAAAGGTGACATCATGACTTATCTCAACTTCCCTTTGACCAGCCACATAAATTCTATAACTCTTAGAATTTTCACTATAGCCCACAAAGATTCCTTTCTTCCCTGATGCACCCTATTTGCTTCTTTTCTCTTTCGACACATGAAAATATACGGGACTTCCAAAAATTCTAAAATGAGAGACATCGGGTTTCTTACTAATTAACACTTCTTCGAGAGTCTTGGAGTCCAATGCTTGATGAGGGCATCGATTTTGAACATACACGGTGGTATCTGCAGTGTCAACCCATAGGAATTTCAGAAGCCCTTGATCATGAAGCATGGCACGAACAACGTCTACAATAGTACGATTCTTCCTTTCACCTACACCATTCTGCTCGGGAGTGTATGGTGTTGTAGTCTCCCTTTTAATGCCAGCTTCTCTGCAATAATCATGGAATTCATTAGATTAGTACTCAGTCCCATTATCAATCCTCAATATCTTGATTTTCTTCTCGGATTGGTTTTCAATAAAGGCTTTGAAGTGTCGAAAGCAGGTGAACACTTCATCCTTCTTCTTCAAGAAATAAATCCATGTTTTGCGAGACTTATCATCCGTAAAGGTGAGATAATATAAATATCCTCCCAAAGAGTTTACGGGCATCATACCAAATATGTCGAAGTGGATCAATTGCAATATGTCTATGGTCTTGCTATTACTTGAGGGGAATGGTCCCCTTGTAAGTTTTCCTTCGGCACATCCTGGACATACACCTTCATGCTCTACTATGAATTCGGGCATACCTGTCACCATTTGTCTCACATCGGGTAGGGCCTTATAATGAAGATGGGTAAACCTCTGGTGCCATAACTTAGATTGTAGAGATGTGTCGCAAGAGATGGCTCCCAATGGACTTCCTCCAACTTGATACAAAGTGTCAACCCTAAACCCAAGAGTAAAATCATCTTTAAAATTTCTTTTCCAAACACGTACCTTTCCATTGATGAATGCCACCTTGAATCCTTTGACTTCCATTACCGAAATGGACACCAGGTTCTTCTTGAGATCGAGTACATATAGAACCTCTTGTAAATGAATAGTGTTACCTTGATTCAATTGAAGGTCGACATTCCCTACTCCCTTCACGGGATAGGTGGCATCGCCTCCAAAGATAATCTCCAAGTTTGTCTCCTTCTCTATCAGATTAGAGAGAGCTTCCTCGTATCCGGTGAAGTGCCTTGAGGAACCACTATCAATCAGCGAATTTCCCAAAGTGTCCAGAGGAGAGGCAGTGGAGAGGGTCGATATAAGATAGTACTCCTTTTGCTTACTGTTAACAACATTTGATTCTTCATACGTGGAGTTCCTTGATTTCTTAGAGGGTCGATCATTTCCTTGATGTCCCGAATTCCTTTTTCCTTTGCCAATGGACTTGCCATTCCTTTGATCGTTGTTGTTGAAGTTGCCCCTAGAATGATTGTGATTATCATCATGCAATGTGTCCCTTCTATTTGGACAATGTTGCACAAAGCAGGGACGAAATGGGGCGTTTTTTGGAAGCGGGGACGCGGAAGCATCATTTTCCAAAAATCTAGGAAGTGAAGCGTCTCAGAAGCGTCTACTATATATATATATTTGCAGTTATATTAAAAAACATCCAAAATACCAAATTAGTTGTCGAAGACATGAAAACATGCATATTTTTACATAACTCAATATAAATGCGGCATCCATTGTACATCAATGATTAATTATTCCAGCATCTCTTGTCTAGCCTTTGCCTCTACTTCAATTCTAGAGGGATTTTAGTTAAATTGCCTAATTTTGATCAAACAACTTAATCCAAGCCTTATAATATGGTAGAGAAAGCTTAAGATTAAGATGTCTGATCAATATTTTGACTTGAGTGAAGGGTACATAATTGCTAAGGCCATGACAAAGGAGTTCAACAATCAATAACACCAACAATGGGGTACATATAGGGCTTGTTGCTCTTGATTAAATGCCAATCACATGCCCTCATACATGATATAATCCAATGAAACACCACAATCACATTGATCTTGAAAACTGTTAAGTCTACTGAATTCTGAATGGGATATGAAATTCTCTTTTCTTCATATGAAGTCAGATGAGGTTAGAACCACTCTCAAACATCCTGAGTCATTTCATGGTAATGTTAAAAATTTAAGTAAAAGGATGGAAATGAAAGATAAAGGAGAATGTCACTTTTAATTTAAGAATTTAACAATTACCATTAGGGCGCATCTAGGAAGCGTCTAGGGAGCATCAAGGAGAACCTTGGGAGTATTCGGAAAGTGTAGTTCCTCACAAAACAGTTCGAAATTTCCAAAAACAAAAAGGGCCCCGCAGAACCATCTACCTTCTCTCAGATCCGCTTGCAATCCGCGATGGATACACGCCCGAACCTCCACAAATTCGCACACGATCCTTTTCGGATCCGCGGATCGGGCAGTGAGAGCCAAGGATCAGGCCCCATGAATCCAATTTTGCAAGAATCGTCAAAAAAAAGGAGGAACCGCGAATCTGATTTTCCGATCAGCAGTTCTGCCGAAGGATCGGTAGCGGATCTGTACGGGATGCGGATCTGCCTTTGGATCCTTGTGGCGGGGGACGGTTCCTACAACACTAATTTGGACACTCCCTTGCATAGTGGCCAAACTTATTGCAAACAAAGCACCTGCCCTTCCTTCTTCCCTTAGATCCAAGCTTTCCACAGAAATGACCTTTAGACCCTGCATTATTTCTCATTTTGGCATGAGCGAAGAATGCAGTGGGGTTGCTTCTATTAAAAGGCATTTCTTGCTCCACCATTCTTGTTTCTTCTTAAATGCATCTTGACATCAACTCTTCATACCCTGGAATTCAATCATTGTTGAGAATAGTGGTTCTAAGTATATACTGCTCGGGTGGGAGTCCTCCAAGGGTAGTGATAGTAAGTTCCCTAAGAATGACCTCTCCAATCGAAAGTAGATCATTCTTGATCTCAGTGATCCTAAAGAAGTAGGATTGAATATCCTCATCCTTCCCCTTCTTAATATCTTTCAACTTATTCTTGAGAAATAGAATTTGATTTAGCATTACTAACCTTGAACATGTTGATCAAACTGTCGTAGATCTCCTTGGAGGTCTTCAAATTAGAGATGTAGGCCACCAAACATTTGTCAATGGAATCTCTGATAATCTTCTTTGCTTTGCCTTCAACCCTATTGTACTTGGTCTTCGCAGTAGCCGGTGCATTTGAAGGAAGCTCAGGGATTTTACCCTGCACATAATCCAACAGTTCTTGTTCTTCCAAGGTCAAATCAAGAGACATCTTCCATCCATGATAGTTAGATTTTTCACAGAGCTTGTCTTCAGCCGGGAAGTGGGATGAGGAACCCATTGAGCCTTTTGTCCTTGTCCAACTATCTTTGGTGATTGCTCTTTCACTCTTGTTTGGGCTTTGTCTTCACCTCCTCTTTGATACCATGTTAATTTTAGGTAACAATAGTATGTTCTATACTTAAAAGCAATTTTACTTCAATTTATTTATTAGCCCAATATCAATATCCAGTTAAATCACAAATCAACCATGATGTTAAAATGCAAGATAGAACATAAACAAAACAGTAGAAGACAAAGCCAAGACAAGAGGACACAAGATGTGGCACCAGCCAGGGACAAACCCCAATGTGGGGAAACCCTTGATCAAATCTTCTTATAGTCTTCAATAGTTCAGCAGAGGGAGATAGTACGATTTACAAATCTTATATTTTGTAACAGCAATAAAAGAGCCCTAACCAGAAAAGACAATGTTGGTCAACAAGGCAGATTCAACCCTCAACAATTTGGTTAACTTCAGTCAACTTTGGCCTCCAAACAGCAAGATGAATCATCCCTCAAAACAACCCAAAACAGTCCAGTCAAACCTGGTCAAACAGCCAACCCAGCGGTCAGCCCTAGCTGCAATCAACACTGGTCAAAGTCAACATTTGACTTTGATTTCTATGCCCAAAAATGCAGCCTGCCCAAACAGAAATATCTCACCCAAAAATGCAGTCAAAAATGTCAACGTTGTTGGTCAACGCATGGTCAAACTGTTCAAAAATTATTCGGTCTCCTGAAATTTCGGATGTGTGGAGAGAGAGGCCCAGAAATCCACACCCAATCAATGAGGAGAGAGAAAAAAAGAGAAGTGTAAAGATGAGTCTGTCCAAATGAGGCTAAGTCACCTTCTATCTATATGCAAGGTTGAGGATGAATAAACGTGACTGTTGGGCTTCTAAGCCTACATAAGTTTGCTAGCCGACCTTGACAATTTGACCATAATCAAAATAAATTCATAACTTCATTTGTACATGTCAGAATCAGAGGATCTTTAGATCAATCCTACACCTCTTGGAGAGAGGAATCCAAAAAAAATATCAGTTGTCATAAATAAGATGACCCATGTGGAGTTTGGCCCTAGTTGCCAATTTTAACATTTTCTAGAAATTTGTCAATGTCATTGATTGTAATAACTATGTTATGATGTTTGCAAGCAAGAGCACTTTTCTAAAATTTTGCAAACGCTCTTTACAACTAACTCTGTTTTGAATACAATTTGTATGCAATACTCTTTAGGAAAACCTTTGTACTTCATTTTCAATCCTACAATTCTCTTTGTTCTCTATTTTACCATTTACCCCATCAAAAAGTAGGTTCATGCCCATTCTAAAAACCATTGACTAGTAATCACTTTTTGAAAAAGCAAGAAATAAACAGATTTGTGAGAACTGAAATTTCTTTGTAAAAAACATTAATTAGCAACAATATATAGCATGATTAAAAGGTATAAAAATGTGAAACAATCAAGGTTTAACACTCTCTTTATATTCCTTAATAGTTGTAACACCTTATAAGGAACACCTCAAGCCAAAACAAGCATAGTAACTCAAGCAGTACAATTTTTTTACATTACCCAAATATATCTGTCTATTTCTATATCATGCACCCAAAACAGTCATATATTTATGGGATTATTCATCTCTAGCTGTAACACTGTATAAAGAAGACCTCAAGCCAAAACATGTACAGTAGCTCAAGCAGTACAAATTTTTAACGCTATCCAAAGTATATCTATCTTTTTCTGCATCAAGCACCCAAAACAGATATATTTATGGGCATTTTCTATTTTCTATGGGTATTTCCATTTTTGAATAAGAAATATTCCTGGTTATATTCATCTCATGTACGAAATCCTTTTTATATGCCTCGCACATCTATTATAACAGGGAAAATGATGTTATAGCAATGAAAGAGGAATATTAAATACTAGGAAATATGGTCAAAATAATTTCTATAGTAGTTCAATGAACAATACTCTGCAGGTTCAGATCTCTTCTATAGTGAAAATACCACTAGCCACAAACCAACATCCATGATACATGAACCAAAATCAGAATTTAGGAAGAAAAAACATCATGATGTAATTCAATTATTCCTTGCATCAAAGGTGTTGCTGCATATTCTTCTATAGTGAAAATACCACTAGCCACAAACCAACATCCATGATACATGAACCAAAATCAAAATTTAGGAAGAAAAAATATCATGATGTAATTCAATTATTCCTTGCATCACAGGTGTTGCTACATATCTTGAGATCATTTGGTCCATTATTTCGTTATCTTGCACTTTTGTTTCCAAAATGAAGACACTCATCCCTGCCGGCCCTTGTTGTAGCCTCATCCTTTTTACAGTCAACTTCGTTGGTTTTACCAACCAGCAAACATGGTCGAGCACACAGGCAGGCAGACATGAACCCCTCCCCATTGATATCTCCCTATGACTTACTCTTATTGGTCAAGAAATTTCAGTTTAGCAGCCGCACACCTCCCTTTAGGAATAAGGAAATCTTCTATAGTAATTTTTTAATGAGGGTTTGATTCAAACCATGCCCTCCTAAAAAGGCATCTGGTCCTACAAACCATGTATTCCAGGTGCTGATTACAACTGATATTAACGAGGAAAATAAAAACACACAAAGATACAGGAAAACACCCCAACTGATAAGAGAAATGAAATAACTATGTTGCCTTAAAAAAATGCTACATAAATACCTGTTCTTTTTGCTCCTTTAAAAGCTGATCAAAAATGGGTATGATCCAATCTTCAAACTTGCAGTAATTGTCATTAGGCACCAACAGATTACCAATTCGATTCAATCCATTTGAACGTAACTGAGCTCCGGGTAGTGAAAAATCACCAGTATAGGTTGGTGCTAGACATTTAATCAGGTCTTCTTCAACCCCTCCTGCCGTGGTAACCAGCACATCAACCTGTACACATTTCTCTGCCAACATGAATCGAAGCTTTGTTACTAGAGCAGGCGTGGCCAAACTCGCAACAGACCACGTGAATGGAAAAAGTACTGCAATATCATTATAACAAAGAATTTAACTGGACAAAAAAGACGAAAAAAATAGGCAAAATGATATGAGTTTACCACTGCAAGAAACAGCAGAAATCTTACAATTGCTTCTTTAAGTGGACAGCTGGATTGTATTGATAATAATTACGCCTTCTAATGCATATGTGTAAGAATTTTACAATATTCTTCCTTGAATTGATGATAATTTTGCCATATTCCTCCTAATACTGATGATAAGTCAAAATAGGCACCAAAGCACACATTTGCAGTATTTAACCTTCTTTAATTTCGCTCAGAGTGGGTGATGGAAGATGAGGGAATTTTCAAGAAATAATGGGCTGATAGTATTCAAGATGCGGCATGTGAAATACATGGCTAACAGTCTCGTGAACCGTGGTTCTGTAGTGAATACGGTGGCATGCCAGGCTGCCCACGCTGAATGCAGCGCTACGCCAGACCACCCACCAAGGTTCAATTCCCCTGGAAGTATGAATAAGAAAAGGGACCAGGTGGTTTTGATAGAAGAAAACCCAAAGTCTTGGGTGGTTTTGAAAGAAGAGAGCCCCTATTTTTGACAGATAAAAGGTTATGTTCAGTGATTAGCCCCTTCAAGGCAGTTTCGCCCATACAAGCAATCTGCTTGTGGTGCGCAACCTCTTAGGGCTCGTTGCAATGCTTCTTTTGAGTTTAAAGGAAGTACTTCAAAAAATAATGAAGACAGAGCAAAATGCTATAACAATTCTTCTACATTGAAAATGGGAAAATGCTATAACAATTCTCTACATTAGGCAAGTGTAGACAGAGAAGAGCCTCACCATGCGATGCTCTGCCAAGAACCGAATAGTGTCTCGCAGACCGGAAGAGATGAGGTTCGAAGTAAAACCCATGAATATTTTGCACTTTACACTTTGTCTGAAAGCTGGATCCCTCTCTTCCTCGCTGCAACCTTCTTCAATCGGTTCGTCGCTTAGCCTCCAGTCCAGCTATGAAACGAAATGAAAGGATCCAATGATTAGCAACCGACAGATAACCAAAACAATTTAATCTAATATAGTCGAATTGCTTATGCAGTGGCCAAGTCATATGGCGTATGAACAGGAAGTGTAACCAGCGTTGTATTCAATAAGCAACCAAAAAAGGCAAATGAGGAAAATGGGATATTACTGATGGTATCACGTACCATATTATTGACAAGAACAATAGCCCGGCCAAGATGAGAAGCCTGGAAACCCGTGGTTAACATTGACAGGAGAAGTTTTTCGTGATCAATTCCTTCGTTGAAATCATACCCACTTACTATTGTGGATTTGTCATTCAGCTTCGCCGATGATTTCATGGCTGCAGCATGGGCGGAGATTGGAAACCCTTCGTGTGCATCCATGGGGGCGGCAACATTGTTAGTAGGCTCTGAGCCCATCCTCTTCTATTCTATGTACTGTGTATACTGTGAAGAAGAGGAGGGACCCCGTGCGCGTCTGTGTGCTCTGTGCAAATATGAGGAGAAGCTGTCCCCTCGTGCCCTATGCTTGAAGTTTAAGATTTGATCCGTGTCTGCCCAATTCCAGCGTTTGCAGAAGTTTTCAAGAGCCGGTGTCTGTTTATTCAAATCTTTCTATAAATAAGTTAGGTTGTTATCAAATTGTGAAATTATAGCAGTTTTCCACACGATGGTGATTATGGGTTGCGTGTGGAAGTGTTTCAGGCAAATGTGAAAGAGATGATAGAAAGTTGTAGGTAATAATAGTGATTCGGAGCAAAGCAATGCTTCCGATGCAAAATTCTTACACTATAAAACGTAATACAAAATCAATGTAACTCAGAAATTGTATCCACTTACAGTTCGCTTTACAGTTCAGCATACACAGCAAAATTCTTACGCTATAAAACACAATACAAAATCAATATCTTCTTTATGAGGCCAAAAATTGTCTCCTACGGATGCTCAGGAAAAAATTGAACAGTTTCTTTTGAAATGCCTCGCCTGGAACTTATCAGTTTCTTTTGAAATGCCTCGCTCGGGTAATAGGTCTCTGTCCACATTTGTTTTCGATATATATATGTTAGAAATTGAATGTGGTGAAAGGTACTAACCAAATTTCTGATTTATTAATATGGCGATTGAAATTTGTGTGATATTTTACTCCATTAATGATGGATTTTGCATCTTTATATACATGTATTTTTTCCATAGATTAAATTATTTTAATTCAATTAGAACATTATTATAATGTTATGATTTCTACTTTATTGTTAATACCCGGTCCTCCTTCCCACCAGAAATAAAATAATTTACATGACTCAATGACAATTACGGGTCCTATACACATTTCCTCCCATTGCAATAGTCTAAATAACCCATATAAAGTATAAATAAGATATGCCCTAATTGGTTTAGGGGAGATTTATTAATTAATTTGTGTAAGATTTAATTATTAATTAGTAAAATTAATTTTAGTGCGTATTTAAGTAGGGAGATTTATTAATTAATTGGTGTAAGTTTTGATTATTAACTCGTGAAAATTAATTTTAAGTTTATATAAAATATGTTTTAATTGCTTCAAGCAAGATTTATTAATTAATTTGTGTAAGATTTAATTATTAATTAGTAAAAAATAATTTTAAGTTTATAGTATGTTTTATATAATTAAACAAATCATGTTTCAATTTAATATACTAAAGGAGGGGTTGGAATTTGAATATTAATATATATTTGGATTGAGATTTTTTTGGGTTAGTTTGTCTATAATTTCCGGGATCCTTCTTTTGTTAAGAAATTGTTCTGATCCTGGGATAATTAAGCTTTCAAGTTAAGAGGTTGGGATCGAGGACATTTAAGTTTACCTAGGCACATTTAAGTTGTTAAAGTCAAAGAAAGGTAGGGATCAAACACGAGGAACACAACAATTTTTAATATGCCTTAATAACACACCCTAGTGCTAACAATTTTACATTTAGTAAGTTTTGTGAATGAATTTATTACAGATGTTTAGGTAGATATTGCATCTGTATCACAAATAAAATTAGTTGAAAAAAAAAAAAACATCATAATAATAAATTTATTAGAGATATTCTGTTTTTATAGTTTTTATCATAGATGTGCATTTGTCATTGGTGCAATCATTAATCAAATTGTCTTTGAAGGAATCCTAGTTTTTTTGTTGACTTTAACAAATAAATTCTAAAAGTATTTTAGGTGGTTATCAAAAAAAAATTGTATTCATTTTTTTGGAATAGTAAGGTGTAGGGGAGAAAAATGGCTCTAGTGTTTTGGAACAATCTAACATTTCAGAAGTCTCTACGGGTTTGGGGCTTACATAATATGGAAAAAATTGGACTAGCTCTTGTAGCTAAGAGTTATTGGCATATATTTGTTATTTCACAATAGTTTGTGGAGTTTGGTAATGAGGGTGAAATATTTGAAATTCATGTTGGTTGTAGATTGGCTCAGGCAAGAGCCAAAAGTGTCAGGGGTTCTATGATTTAGAGGAATTTGGTAAGTGGTTTGCAAGCTTTAGAGAAATGGCTTTTGTGGAAGATTGGGAAATGAGCTAAATTTCTTCATAGGATGCAATGGTCATCATAAACTCTTTGATAGCTAGTGGAGTTTTTAAAGCATTCGAGTTATATTACTATCGTTGATTTTGCTAATAAACTCTTTGATAGGCTAGTGGAGGTTTTAAAGCATTTGGGTTATATTACTATCGTTGATGTTGCTAGGCGGGTAGATGCAACTTTAGATAGTCAAGAGTGACTTTCACCTCAAGATATAGGCATTTTTCATGTTTATGGAGCTCCTTTGCATTGAATTTGGGTAAATATGGTATTGTAATTAACTAGGAGGAGGAAGAGATCATCAAGTGGTCTAAGAATAAACACAATGGAACTATAATAGCTAGATCTGGATATGATGGGCTGATTCATGACAATCCTCTTACTTCTTCAAAATGGTGGCACGGATTAGTATGGAAAGGACAAGGCCCCCTTAAATGTAGTTTTTTCCTTTGGTTGTTGTTGGAAGGAAAAAATTGACTTGAGATATTCTTGTTAAGCGAGGATGGGTAGGTCAGGGATTTCGTTTCCTATATTGTATGAATGATGAGTCAAATGCTCATTTATTTATTCATTGTCATTTTGTAATTTATGTTTGGAAGGTGATTTTCTCTTTATTTTAACCTTGATGCATGGTTTAAGAGTGTCTCTATACTTAGAATCAAAGGTTTATTTCCTCTTCCCCTAAATTCCTTTCCATTTGTGTATTGTGGGGAATTTGGCTAGGGCGAAACTGTTCTTTGTTTTAAGACATTGTGGTTTTCTCTAAAGTTATTGCACATAATGCAAGATCATCTTATATTGAGCAAGTGAAGTCGTTGAAAGGGGAGAAGATCAAGCTTATCAGAGATGTGGATTTGACAACTGACATAGTATGGGGATTCTTTAATGGAGACAATCAGAGGGGATGTTTGTGGTGTGGGTATAGCCATTTTATTCTCTCAGAATTTGATGATTAAATGTAAACTAGGTCCTTGGCCAAGACACAAATTTTACAATTGAATTCATTGGTATGTGGTGTGCTATGAGGATTTCCTTTTGAAAGCGGGTTAAAATATTAAGATGGTATGGAGATTCAAAATTCTATGTGGATTGGTTCAATGGAAGAGAGGATTTAATGATTTTCATTTAGAATCTTGGCGAAAGAAAATCCTCCATCTTGAGGATCAATTTGATGATGTGCAAGTTCTTCATACATACAAGAAAATAATGTCATGACTGATATATTATCTAAAAAAACTCGTCTATTAGATATAGGTTTAGTGTTTATCTCAAAAGAATCTAATGATAATGTGTTATTTATTTTGTCCTTTTAATCTATTTGATTCAATTCAAACAAGATTTAGTTAAATTTCTAGTAAATCTGGTTCTTTTCCCATTTTTAGTTTAGTGTGCCTTTTATGAAAACATAGATATGAACCACTTTTCCCATTGTTGAACTAGAAATGGATTGTTTGTGTTGTAGGTTATCCACAACCGCCAGCGGTGTACTCCCAGCGGCCCCCTGCCGGAGTAGCGCCTTCACAATACGATCAGCAGCGACAGCCTAGCGCTTACGGGGGATTTTTGGGAGGATGGTAAAGAATCTTCTTCTGTCTCTGATTGCATTTTCATAAATGTGAATGTTTACATTAATTAGTGATTATGTTCAAAGTATCAAAAATAATAATAAAAAATGAGTGTAGTGTAATTAGAGTCATCCTTGATATTCAAATATCACACATTTAATATGTGATGTACCTATTGTATAAATGGTGTAACACATATTCTTGGTTTTGGTAGTGCAACATGTAACACAAAATGTTTATGAATTGATGTGAAATTCATATATTATTTGCGTGTAATCGTATTAAAATAGTTGAACAATGAAAATGCAGAGTAATGAATCTTTGGGATTGCTGAATGTTTATAGGCATGAATTGATGTGAAATTTATATATTATTTGTGTGTAATCGTTTTAACTAGACTATATTGTTGTGATCATGTTTTTTTAATTAAAGAAAAAAAAAAAAGATATTAAAGTGGGATTACAATATAATAGGTAAAAATATATATATATGTTTATAGTTGTATTTATTTTGGAAAAGATTTTTCATAAATTTAATTTAATTATCAATAATTATTAGGTAAATGATAGGGATTAACTCGTTCGAAATTTTAAATAGTAGTCACACACAAATGTTGAGATTATTTTGAAAATATTTAGGGTTCTTTTTTTACCTTTTTAATTAATTGATTAATTATAGAAAAAAAAAAAATAATATAAATAAATAAAGTACATGAAAATTAGTTATTTCTTTTAGTCATGTGGTTGATAAAACCATGATATTGACACATAGTATTTAACAAAACCTAATAAATTAAAACTCTCCATGTAAAATGTAAGTAAATATTTATTATTAAGAATCCATTTAGTTTCTTATATAATACTATAATATATAATATAATATATTATATATATAATATATATATGTTAATTCATTATATTATGTTTATAACTTTCCAATAATAATAAGTTTTAAATAAAATTATATTTAATTTATTTTTTAGAGTTTTTTTTGATCTCGCACTGTGAGGTAGAAATAAGTGTTTCACATTTTATTTTGAATTCATAACTTAGTATTTTTACACCCATTTACTTTTATATGAGTATGTGAGTTTTGATATTTTCAAAAAAACTATTAGTTACAAATATTTTTATAATAGATTTCTCTTTATTTATTTTTTTTTAACTCTGGATAATCGGTAACTGGTGAGAGTTATCTGTGAGAGTTATCCTAAACAGACCCAGGATCAAATCCAATTGGCTGCCACTATAAACCTAGGCTAGGTGCAACAGCCTGTGAGAGTTATCCTGAACAGACCTAGGATCAAATCCAACTCGTTGCCACTATAAACCTAGGCTAGGTGCAACAGCCTGCAAGCCGCACAATAACAATTAACTTATGCCTCAACAAGAAGCAACCCGGGATCAAATCCAACTGGTTGCCACTATAAACCTAGGCTAGGTGCAACAGCCTGCAAGGCGCATAATAGCAATTAACTTATGCCTCAACAAGAGGCGAGAGGTCCGTTGTGGTTGAGGCGGCCTAGGATCAAATCCAACTGGTTGCCACTATAAACCTAGGCTAGGTGCAACAGCCTACAAGGCGCACAATAGCAATTAACTTATGCCTCAACAGGAGGGGCCACTATAAACCTAGGCTAGGTGCAACAGCCTGAAAGGCGCACAATAGCAATTAACTTATGCCTCAACAAGAGGCGAGACGTCCACTGTGGGGTCGCCTACTCTTCTAGCCAAGACACAACAAGTCATATATATATACTCAATGAGATTTGAACCTTCATCTCGTGGGTTTCACCTAGCGAAACTTACTGTTAAACCCCATATTACTGTATAATAGATTTTCTCTTTATTATTAACAATATAACTAAGGCACTCCTAGATTTTAAGTCACTAATTCAATTCCCTGCCTTATTCGAGTGTTATTCTTGGACATGACCATGATGTAGCCTCATAATTTAAATGGTTGAATAATATCAATAAGTCTAATCTCATTGAAATTAAATTGTATCTTTTTACAATTAAGTGATTTTTTATCAGTGTTATTTTTTCATAAGAATAGTTCCCTTCCACTTTAAACCTACTTTTTAATTTTATTTTTTTACATCGATACTTATGAAGACCATGTATTATTATTGAAATAATTGAAAAAAAACAACAACAACAACAACAACAACAAAAACTGATTAACTATCAAGATTAGGATTAATGTTTAAGCTGATGACTTTATATGTGAAGACTATGAAGCATATAACCTTCTTATCAAATATTACTCATCCAATTATTTTTACGTCGTAAGGTGTTTCCCTCTGAAATGAACTCCCCTAAATGCCTTTCTGTCCTAATGTTAACCATCAGATCTATTGTTAGACGATTCAACAATTGTCTGACATCCAACTAAAACATTAAAAAATAGTTACTAGTTAAAAAATTAATTAAATTAAACCCAGCCCAGCCCATCTGTTTACCTAGCCCGTCCGTCGTGTGCTGCACGAGCTTTTTCTGCAAGAGGAGGGCCAGGAGGATGAGGAGGGCCCCGCAGGGCAGATTTTTTTGTAGGAGAAGGAGCGTCAGGCCAGGTTTCTTGTGCTTTTGTTTTTTTTTAGGGTTTTTTTTTTTTACTAGTTTTCTTGTTTGTGCAAGGATGCCCTAGACAACTTTGACTACGATTTCATCCGCTCGCCCTTATTCTTGTCCAATTAAGATGTCATGTGTAATAAGAACAATGCTACTTTGGTAGTTGTTAAATGTAAAGGATGACGCCTTTGGTACTCAGAAACTGCAGAAATCTTCTGCTCTGAATGGGTTTGAAGATGTCACGACCTTCTTGAGACTCAGATGATCAACAGCTTCACAGGTGCCCAATTCATTAGGGTAAGTCTGCCGACCTGCCTAATTCATTAGGGTTTCAGACATTCTGCAGCAACCAAGATAACAGTCGCCCTCCTCTATTTCGAGCAGATTGGGGTTTAGCCTGGCCATAATGGAAGCGCTAGAGGGAATCTGCTGGCATTTGTTCTGTACCCAGGTGACATGTTTGTTTCTCCTCTTCAGTTGCAGGCTTGTTACGTATCGGCGTTTCTTTTGAATCCGTTCTCCTCACATTTTCGTCTACCATTTTAAGGTGACTGTGACATCTGTCCAATAGCTCTATACAAGGGACATATGTATGCAATAAAAGAAAATCTTCTACGCAGGTCTAACAGATGTACAGTCCAAGACTTCTATCCAGGTCTGGAACTCTGTCGATTTTTACGGTGCAGGACCAACACCTTCCCGTTGATTTTGGAACTGGCTATGTTTTTTGTGGTGGAGAGGCGATGTGATGAAGGCTCTGAAGATTTGGGCATTTCGAGTCAATTAATGCAGGTTTGAATCTCACGCATAAGATATATCTGGAAACAAAGCGCATCTTGCTTAGAAAACATCCAATATTTGTTATTTGGTTAGTGAACGAGACTGTGATTTGTTGGGCGAGGAATCGAATCTCGGGTATCCAAGAAACTAGTTGTTCAATTTTATTGTTGCAAGCCTCCACTGGCTGGATCTGGGTACCATGAAGAGGAAGCTTGAAATGGATGTCTATTCAAACCCACATGAGTTTGAAGAGGAAGCTTGAAATGGATGTCTTTTCAGACCCACATGAGTTTGTTGCGAATGTTAGGCTGACATTTTCTAATGCAATGACATATAATCCCAATGGGTGTTTACCTAAAGGGTGTATAGCCCATTGTAACAAAGCAACAACATTAGTAAAGCCCAAACAAAGTTGCGGAGACATCTAAGCAGAATAATTAGCTTAAGCCTGCTTTTGTGTCAGTAGATCTGAATGAAAAGTTTGTGCCTTGCAAGTAGGTAATGTCAATAGGGGAAAAACAAAAAGCTCATCAGGGATGTTGAATCCCTTTCAGGTGATATGCCTGAGAAAATATTCAATTTCTTCAGGAAACATAGTTCTGGTCTGAGTCAAAATGACTATGAAATTGAGGTTGATATTGATGCCTCTAACAACGAAACCCTATTTGAATTACGAAAATTGTAAATTATTGTCTCAATGAAAAGAACTAAAGTGAAGCAAAAAAATCAGCTAAAGGTTAAACCTCGTGAAGCTGAAGCTGAGGTGGGTATAATATTTTGGATTTGTTTTTATATAGGCGTTAAATGAAGAGTTGTCCCTTTGATTCCAGATGTTGGTGTTCAACTTGCAAATAAGTCATGGCCAGACAATAATAGCTCCTCACTATATTTACAAAAAGGTCTCATTGATTGTACATATATCAATTTTGTTGTTGTTATTTATTTTCTTAGTCTTCTTGGCAAGGTAGCCTCTCTGGATGTAGACTAGAAGGTAGGATTCAATGAGCTTTGAAATATTAGTTATTCAAGAATACTAATGCACCTATTTTCCTGAATGGCAAATTGATATTTTCTTGTCGGGTTTCCTTTTGTTTTCCTTTTGCATGCATGCATTTTGAAAAGTTTATGGATTACTGTCAAAAAATTTCTAAAAAGCAGAAAATGTTTCTCTACATTGTTTTCTAACAATACCATAGGAGCAAATGTGCTTAATGTGCTTATTTGTTGTCTACCATCAGAGATCCAACCCAAGTTTGGAAAAAATAATGCAAAAAGTGTGCCTCATCATTAGATTCTTACCATACTTATGTGCTTTACTCTTATCATGATACAGGAGATTCACTTATGTGCTTTACTCTTATCATGATACAGAAGAGATTTTCTAGCTGCATTCTTATGTTGTTTTTATTTAGTTCGAGTATTAACTTTGTAGGGGTTGTGAGTGAATTAGATAAAGAGATTGATAATTCAAAGCCTACTCCCGCTAATGTTGTAGATCGATGTCAAAAAGGTATAGTTCAACATATGTTCACAAAAATGGTATCAGATGGTGGGTTTTAACATTTCAGGTCTCTGTGTGGCCTTACATTTGTAATATGGTCATTTGATTTTTTCATTTTTACTTGTTTGGGTCCACTTATTTTCGATGGTTTTGCAATTATACAGGTTGAGTCATTCAGGGGAAATTATTTTGTCTTTGTCTAATATGAATGCTTTTGATTTGGCATTTATGCCTTGTATGTGTAAGGGTCACAAGAGAGAACGAGAGAAGTTGCAGCATAAACGAGAGGAATTAGAAAGTCCTTTAAGAGAAGGTTGAAATTTAGAAGCTTTGAGTTTATAGGCTTTGATTGATCTTGTGGCATGGTGTTGTTTTTTACATTGCTTAATTTCCATCAAAGAAATCAAGGCTTCAAGGAGAACCAAAAGCTGCAGAATTTGCTCATATTCAAGTTGAAGCAGAAGTTCTGGTGGAAGGTAAATGGAAATTGAGTGTGAAGCTACACGCTTTGAATTACAGCAAGTTTTGAGTCCTTTCTATTTTATTTATTCTCTTTTCTTGTTATCATAATTTTTGCCTTGCAAGCTTCAAGTAGCAAGAGCCCAACAAACAAGAGAAGTCAGTATTAATGAGTTTATTACCCTTGCATTATAAACACACGACATATGGAGAAAAATGTTGAAATTGATGAAAACACCCAATTGCTCAAGGACCTAGAGATGTTGAGATCTTCTCAACCTGATCCATTCCCAGTTATGTGGATGAGACATGTCTCGTTCATTCTGAAGGTGGACTGGCACCCTTTTCGTTGCAGGGCAAAAAAAATTGGAGCAGTTTGGTTTGTTCACAGGAAATGAAGATAAAGAGGAGGAAGAGGCTAATGCTAGTGGAATAACTGCTAGAACTGGTTATGCGGAGCAGGAGAAATAACTTAGTGTAGCAGGTTGTATATTATTTTATTGCTTTATTTTTTGTGAGACGGTGAATTGATTTGGACCTGAAGCCCCTTCTTGTTCTGAGGCTTAAAGTATGGTGAAAGAGTTGGAAGTGGGTACAGAGAGAGATATAAAAATAGGTTTTTTTCCCTGATTGGGGATGTAACAGGTTTCTTTTCATGGGGATGTAAGGATTTTCCAAATACAATTTAATATAACCATTATTATTTCATACTAAAGTACATTTTTTTTTAAATTTAATATAGTAATCATTATTTCAAATTAAAGTACATTTTTTCAATTTTTCTTTTTAGTATAGCAATTATTATTTCAAAGTAAAGTACTTTTTTTTCAATTTAACACTCTTATTATTTTCAATTTAACACTATTATTGTCTTAATATAACAATTATTATTGTCTTAGTATATTTTTTTTCAATTTAACACTCCTATCAACTTGTTTTTACACCTTTCCGGAAATTTTTGGCACCTATTGGAGAAATTTCTAGTAAATTAAAATATATTTTTTTCCAATTTACATTCATATCGACATGTATTTGCACCTTCCTGAAAATTTCTAAATACAATTTAATATAACAATTATTATTCTAAGCTCATTAACAATTTTTTTCCTACATCGGGGATGTAAGGATTTTCTAGATACAATTTAATATAACAATTATTATTTTAAATAAAATATATTTTTTTTCAATTTAACATTGTGTCCATGTCTTTGTGGGGATGTAAGGATTTTGTAGATATAATTTAATATAACAATTATTATTTTAAACTAAACATTTTTTTTCAATTTAACACTCATATTGACATGTGTGTAAGGATTTTTTAGATACAATTTAATATAACAATTATTTTTCAGCAAGAAAAAAGTTGTATATCTATGAATTCATTATGAGAAAATAACAGTACAACATATCCCGATTTTGATATTCACATAGATTCGCAGATCTTTGACTTAGCAAAAAGTAATAGTGGGTGGCATTAACATAGAGCCCCCAACCACAAAACCACATTAAAAAAATCAAAACCATATGTAGGTTGAATATAAAGTATCCGTAGATAACCAAGACCGAAAAGATGAAGAACCAACCAAAAAAGTGAATTCATGGGAAATGGGGCCCTGATACGTACCAGATTGTTGGTCAGAAAAGAGAGAGTTTATGTACCCAGCATATTAAACTCCTAAATATGGTGAGTTTTGTTGTCCACGGTTATACTCATCATCCAGACATCATATTGAATGGCAAGTTGGCCAGGAAAGAGAGAGTTTATGTACCTGGCATATTGAAGTCCTAAATATGGTGAGTTTTGTTGCCCACAGTTATACTCATCATCCAGACATCATATTGAGTGGCAAGTCCCTTTTTTGGTAACTCGTCAGCCACACTATTTTTTCCCCTGTCAATGTGATCTATAGAATAATCCTTCCTGTAATTCCTTATAGATTTTATCCTGTTCAGCCATCCCAAAAGATTTAGGTTTTTTATGACATGAATAGACCGAACATGATCAATAATCACCTTTGAATCCCCATAAATTTGCAGATTTTGGATGTTGAGAAAGTCATAGATGTTGAGCAGTCCTGCCAGTGCCATAACCTTAGCTTTTTTATTCGTCCCATTATCTCTGTTCCAGTGTATTTCAATATGCTGACCCTCCGTAGGAATAATATAAACCCCACAGGCACAACATCCATGTTGAGCGGCCCCATCAAAATAGGCTCGTGGGACACCGGAGGGTTCCATAGAGTGTGTCTTCTTACCACTCATTCTCAGAGTCTTTTTGGTGGAAAGTAGTGTATTTAATTGGGAGAGAATGGATTCGAAGACAGTGGAATAATTATCCAAATTTGCAAGAAACAGAGCCCTAACAATTATTATTTTAAACTAAAGCACATTTTTTTTCAATTTAACACTCATATTGACGTGTCTTTACACTTTCTGGGAAACTTGTGTCTTTGCAATGTTTTGGGGAAATTTACATTTTCTGGGAAATTGCTTACTAGTGATAACTTGTGTCTTTGCACTTTTTGGGGAAATTACTGGCTAGCACTTTTTGGGAAATTACTAGCTAGTAATAACTTGTGGCAAAGGATGTTTTCAATTTATAGGAAAATAGTAATAACTTGTGACAAATGATGTTTTTGATTTCACTTATATCCACGTGCTTGCTAATAATAACTTGTAGCAAAAAATTAACAATGTTGAGAGAGTTTAAAGATCATTGAAAAATCCAATCAATAAGCTCATTGCCCAAAATATAAGGAAAATTCACTTAAAAGCCTGCTTGCTAATAATAACTTGTAGCAAAAAATTAACAATGTTGAGAGAGTTTAAAGATCATTGAAAAAATTCAATCAATAAGCTCATTGCCCAAAATATAAGGAAAATTCACTTAAAAGCCTGCTTGCTAATAATAACTTGTAGAGCCCACGGGGCTTTGGATTGACGGTGAATGGGTGCGCTGTTAAGGCACTCCTTGCGATAGGTCACCGGTTCAAATCCCCCGTGGGTACTTAGGTTAGTCTAAACTAGGAAAAAATAATAATAATAATAACTTGTAGCAAAAAATTAACAATGTTGAGAGAGTAAAGATCATTGAAAAAATTCAATCAATAAGCTCATTGCTCAAAAATTAAGAAAATTCACTTAAAGCCACATGTTCATTGAATATCCAATACAAGTCAAAATATGATGTAATTTTTTGAACAACTACATAAAGCGTCGAAAATATTATTTTTACTTAAGGTACAAATAATATATATATATATATATAGTATATATATATATATATATATATATTATATATAATATTAATCTTAAAGATTTTATGTAGTTTTGAGAACCAGACCTCCCTGTACGACCTCCAACATCGAATGACATTAGACATGAGTTGAGAAAACCAAAAATCCCCATACCCCTATTCCCTTGAACCAAAACCATTGGTATTCGAGTCATCAACAAAGAAATAAACCAACAACGGAATCAATTTTATGTAGACTCAAGAATTAGGGGATTGTTTTTATCATTTTTAGGGCTTTTACCTTGTGTTGAAAATTTCCTCTCTGTATGAGAAAGTATGGATTTCCACAATGGTCCATATTAAGAGAAGTTTTGGGATATAATAAGGGATTTTGGGATATAATTGTGAGAATATTTTTTATTTTGTTCAATATTTTAGGTGCATATTAATGATGGATGAGGTGGATACTAATGGTGGATGGAGTATCTACCCGTTAGACATGATAAAAAAATCTTTTATCATGATAAAAAAAGTCCTCTACCAATGTTATTTTATCTGGAAATGGAAATTTCTCTCAATAATTTCCACTTGTGGGATAATTTAAGTTTAAACATATTTTATAATTTTAGACAATTATATATTATATTTTAAAAACAATTAAAATAGTAAATCTGCACATCTTTCTAATTTGTGATTTGTGTAGTAATGAAAGTGATAGATAAATATAACAACTTGCGGGTAAGTAGATATTTAGGTATGACACAAAGACGTTAACAAGATTAAGGCTATCTACCATCCTAATTGAACAACATATGCATCATTCCTTTCTCACATCGAAGTTAAAATAACTTTTGTTTTTGGAAATAATGTGTACTCAATGGGATATTAAAGTTTTAGTTAATAAATATTAGATATGAAACACGATACTTATAGAGTATTAATCAAGATACTGGCAAATCTTGTTTTTATAATGGTGGTAGATGACAGTCGGCAGAAAGTGGTGGAGTTGGCAAGAGTAATTGAAGAAATAATGAGAGTTGTTGTAGTTTCTACGACAGCCAGGATGTATAAATTTTCATGTTTGTGAACGAAATGATCAAGTTCTTCTGGTGAGTCTTCCCATTTCCATCAACTAGTATAGGATGCAAGAGTAATTGATGAAATAATGATAGTTGTTGTAGTTTCTATGACAGCCAGGATGTATAAAATTTCTTGTGTGTGAATGATTGTTGTAGTTTGTACGACAACGAGGATGTATAAATTTTCATGTTTTTCAATGAAATAATCAAGCTCTCTTGGAGAGTCTTCCCAGTTCCATCAACTGGTATCGGAGGCAAGAGTAGTTGAGGAAATAATGACAGTTGTAGTAGTTTCTATGATAGCCAGGATGTATAAATTTTCATGTTTGTGAATGAAATGATCAAGCTCTCTTGAAGAGTCTTCCTTGTTCCATCAACTCGTATCGAAGCTAGTTCGAGTAAGCTCGATGGTGTTGAGCAGTGTGAAGAGGTAGTCAGTCGTGTTGTTGCATTGTTGTGATCCCCTTGAGAGCACTGTGTGTGGTGACTGCCTTGGAAAGTGGCAGATCGACCTTGGTGTGTTGTTGTCTTGTTCGGCCTCCTATGCGTAGAGTAGCATCGTGGAGTTGTCATTGCCTATGGACACTGCCACTGTCTAGAGAATCTGTGTTTAAATGTTTTTTAGTGGTGAGCATAGTTGGGAATGTAGTTGAAGGTTTCATGTTGCATGAGTGTATGGGAGGAAAGGCTTTGAGCCTTGTCGTTGTTTTGAGTTGAAGCGGTTGTGGTGAGGAAGTGTGTTAGACATGTTTGTTGTGTGAAGACAAAACACCTCTCGTCGCTACATTACAACAGGTTGTTAAGTCAATTACTGGTGGTGCCTGGTGTTCGAAAAAAATCATGAATGTTTGGCATTGGATTCCAAGCTAGGAAGAGGCGTGAAGCCGCATTATCACGTTGAAGTATGATGCGGTGAGGTAGAGGTGGACAACATCAAATGAATGTCCATTAAGGAATTTTGTGAGAGTGAATGTTTATTTTAAGGGATATTGCTAATTTTGTGAGAGTGGATGTTTATTTTAAGGGACACTGGAACATGTCACACTTTCTAAATTTCTTAATTTCTTGCCCAAAAAGAACCATGTTTGTCAAATATGTGGATGCATTTTATTAGATGAAGGATACACGCTTATTATTTTGTCTTTTAGATTAAGTGGTTGTAGAAGTGGTGATAGAGAATGTTGTAAAGGTGGTCATAGATAATACCTCCAACTATGTTGCACCTAGAAGAATGTTGACCCCACCATTTGGTGGAATTCATATGTATCCCATTTCTTGGACCCCATGCTTGAGGATATTAGCAAAATTTAGTGGGTGAAGAAATGTGTAGAAGAAGAAAAATCCATAACTAGGTGCATCTACAACCACTAATGGGTTTTGAACCTTATGACAAAAAACATTAGAAGTAAAGAGCTTGTTTGATCAACCATTACATGATTTGCAAAACAATTTATTTTGTTGCAATACCTTATTTAGTAAAAATCCAATTTTTGGAAGATGTTTTCTTGTGATGAATGAAATATCATGAAGATGTATACTTGATGAGAGTTGGATAAGGTATTGAGACCTGGTGTTATTGGGTATTATTCAGTCCCTCAATAAATTGGAAAGAAACACAATAAATAATGTAAAGGAACTCTCGAGGATTTAAAATAAAAGCAAGATGCTATTTAAGATGTTGCAAAAAGGTGATCTTGTTGTATAGCAAAAACCCATAAAACACATCGATTGTGTAAAAGGAAGAGAAACCTCATTCAAATAAATTTGCTCTAGCAGAAAAGAAGAAATAGCATTTAGTAAGTTATTTCTTAGCAGAGTTGTTGTGTGAGATGAACTTGTAGATGCAGGTGGCAGTGTTGACCCTGCTTAAAAGGAGGTTAACAGATTTTAATGAACAACTTTAAAAACCTCATATTTAAAGGCAGAATATCAGCATTGAAAGGATCATTTCCAGATTTGAAGGAAAAATACTCTCTTACCAAACACTAATAAGGATAACTTGAAACTACAACCCGAAAACTAATTAAAGAGATATTGATCTTATCCATACATTCCAGATCCTTTTGGCCCCACTTGTTTTCTTGCTTTCTCTTCATACTCGGGTAGATTCCTACCACTGATCTTCTGTCATCAGAAGGCATGTCAGAGAGACAAATCAACATTATACTTGGAGAAAAGGAGAGATTGGTTGAAGAATCGAGACTTATTGGATCGGGCAGGCTCTTCAAAGCAATCTTTCCCTCTTAATTTTTGAGCCAGGTGACTGGAGAGGAGTAGATTTTGCATGGAGCATAGGAAGAGAAACAAAGAAGCATGCCAAAGCAATGATTTTGTTGAAAGGACTACACATAGAGAAAAAACTTACATGAGATCATGTTGTTTGCGTTGGATATGTGTTACCCTGAAGAACATTGGAGACAAAGCTCTGGCAATGTCAATGAGCTGACATCGGGATGAGCTTGAGACACACGCATGCAGACAGAATGTTGAATTCAAAATCAATCCACATATTGTGCTCCAAACATCGTTCAATTACCCTTAAAATAGTTCATGTTAACCACACAGAAATAACCCTGAATTTGTGTGAATAAGAAACTTCCTCAAGGCATAAATGTAGGTGATACGTATCTGCAAAAGAAAAAATATTGGATTCCTTTGTTGAACTGACTTGGCCATCACCACCTACTTATCCAGAATATGAACCACTCAATGACTAGTTATTTAGAATAAATGCATGAAGCATACCTTGAGCTGAATGGGTTTGCTTTGGAGTACCAGATTTTCAATCACTTCATATGATCGTGGTCTCACTTCAAGTAAGTTAACTTTCACAACTGATATTTGTAGAAGGTAACTAAGATCTTGTTGATGAATATACTCATGAGAAGAGCTTTGAGACGATGCAAATACAATAAAGGATTGACCAAATCAAATCAGAAACCAAAAATATGGTTTGAACAAACGGACAGCCAAGTGGCCTGCATATTTAGAACTCACAATGTCTGCCACCATTGAACATTCTCTCTTGTCAATAATCCTAATGGGAAATTTGAGCAACACCCTTCCCTGAATTTGCAATAAGAGGTGCAGTGGATGTGACAAAAGGTTGTTGTGGAAGGTGTTGTTTGTATATGGGAAATTTCTTGGTCATTGTGTATAATCCTAATGTTGATAGATAGGTCTACTAAGTGGTTCCAGTTAATGGGGCATTGATTTGAGAATTCAATATATTTTTATTCTTTATCAAAGTATTCTTTTGTTGTATTTGTGTTCTTCAATTTATGCCTTACAACATTTCCTTTGCAACATCTGGTGCAAATGATAGTATATTCCATCTCATCAGAAACAATCAATGTTTTAGATGGAGTTGAGAGATAGGATTGGACTGGGCTTGTTTAAGTTGCTTTTGGTGATGATTTCTTACCTGCGACTTTATCTTTAGATGTTGAGCTTGCGCTCTTCTGTTTAGGACCAGGTTGTGGAGGATCGAGTTGATTTCTACTTCTGGTGCTAACTAGCAATGCCTCTTGATCCTCTTCATTTGGAAGGATGAAGTCCCACATTCCCTGTACTTCTACAACTTCATATTCATCAGTAGGTTCCTCGTTAGAAATTTCCTCTTCCTTTTCTTCTGATTCTGCATTTGTTATAGCATTGGGTGACTTTGAATCAGTTGAAGGATTTTTTCTATAAGGCTTGTAGGGATTTTTTGAAGAAGTCTTTGCTACTTGTTTCTTAATGTCAACCATTTCATTAGACATGGTTTTTAAGACTTTCTGCAATCCTTCTAAATCAAATGGGTCTTTTGATTACTTTTTCTTAGGATCATCTCTAAAGGCAACCTTCTTAGATTTTCTTTCATTGACGACATTTTTCTTTTCTAAATATAAGATATGTTTCTCTACCGCTATCGCTTCCTTCATGTTTTCAGCTAATGTTGCCTTGGCAGCCCTATCAACAAAGATAGTTATGTTCGATGGTAAAGCAGATATGTACCATTCACTTCTAACTCCTTCACTAGGCTTGGAAGTGGTCGGAATTTTATTCAAAAGCTTGTTACAATGCAATTTAAAATATTTTATAGGTTCTTTGGGTTCGGCCTTTAGATTTTATAGATCATTGATTAGTGTTGCTGCAAATCTGTCATCGCTGAACTTAGTCAGGAATTTCTCTTGGAACATGTCCTAACTAGTGATGGATATTGATAGTAATGAGAAATTCTAGGATCCGGTTGTTCCTTTTAAAGTATAAGGGAAACGCTAGACAACAACATCTTCATTAGTAACACCATTTAGATTTATTGATAACATAAAGTTTTTTATGTGTTCTTCTGCTAGTATGCCTGCTTCAGGATTAAATTTGGGCAAACATTTTTTAGGATGGGCTGGTAATTGACTCAAGGGATTAGGCATTAAGACTGCCCCTAGGTTATTCCATGGGGTTTGGGCTATTGTTGGACTACTAATAGAGGAAAGTGTAGACGAAGTTCCTTGTGGAAGGGATGAGGATGTTAAAGTTCTAGTACTCTAATGGACGACGATTTGAAGTGGACGGGTGGATGCTTGACTTGGCAATTGAGAAGTTGGAATGGATGTTGATGATGAAAGAGTCTCACTATCAGAACCCTGAGGTGACTTCCTTGCTCTTTTCCTTTTTGGTAGAGGTAATTTAGTTGGTTCAATACCAAACTTTTCACTCTACAGTCTGGTTAAAGGATCAGAAGGATTGTATTGAGAAGTCACACTACCTTGAGATATTTCAGACTTTTGAGGTGGCATGGAGAATCCTTGAAGTTTATGAATCAGAGACTCAACTTCAGGAGGTTCAATAGTAGATTTGTCTAAAATGTTTGGGTTTGTAGCAGTGGTTGTTGTTTTCTCAACTTATCTCTTAATATTTAAAGATTTAGAATGTGATGGAGAAATCGGGGGAGATGTTGAGGGCGATTTACTCTCAGAATGGTATTTAGATTTAGATTTACTAGCTATTCATAGTTCAGAGCCCTCCTTCTAGCACCAAATATGTTGAAGCCCCGAAAATCGGGTCTACAACAAGGGGTATACCCACCCAGTCTAGACCTTGAAAGCAGCTCATTTTCCGTTTGGGATGGTGGGTCCAACTAGAGCTAATGGGACCAATTTCCCAATTTGTGTGTGTGTTGATTGATATTTCTATTTTCTAAAGTTTTCTAAGTAAAATGATTTTAATCTAAGTCTGATTTAAAATGTGAAATTGTATTCTATTGACAGAAATATTTAAGTCTAAAACTAACCCAAGATTCAACTTTTCACCTATGCGATCTAAAATAATTTCTAACAACAATTGGTAATAAAGATCATTCAATTGCTATAAGAAAAGAATTCAATAAAGATGAATTGTTTCATATAAAAAGTTAGCCAAAAAAATTGTGAGAAGTATATCAAATAATAAGTCATTCATGCATTAATCATAAATAGAATAGGTATCACCGTACAAAAGTGCCAAATGATAACTCAAACATTCAAGCTTTCATATATAAATAAATGACCATAAAATATTAGTTTGAAACATCAGCAAAAATCATTAAGATATAAAAGTACCATTGATAACAAGTTCTAGTCATGAGCTTCAACAATATAGATTTATCTCTTCCTAATTCAATATCTACTAATAGTACAAATGTGCATTACAGTAGTAAACATTAAACATAGATATCAATAAATATCATTCCATTCATTCATCAAAACCTCCTCTGAGGGTGCAAAAGTGCATGTTCTGAGGAAACATTTTTGACAAATTTCAGGACCCTTCTCTAAATGCATGAGAGGGGTTAAAATACTACTACCTAAATACTAAAAATAGTTTATTACAAAAATATAGGAGGAGGTTTAAATGACCATCCTCATCTAAGGCAAAAATAAATCAAAATTAAAACTAAAACTGAATCTGGAAATTAGCTATATATGTATTTGTTCTCTGTGGTCGCAAGCATTCAAAATCGGCTTGAGGAGCATCGGTTGGCCTACCTCCAATTTTATTTGCCCTGCAAAAAAAGAATTGGCAAGTGCTGGCGCTATCTTCTCGGCAGAGTTTGTAAGGCATTTGAGAGTCATGCATTGACTGTGCGGTTTAACCAAGTACTGCTAGTAAGTATCCCAATTTAGCTTGGTTAACTTCTTGATGGACTCTGCCCTTTCCTCAGCCTTTTATCTCCAACTTGTCTACAGTTGTTGTGCCTTTGGGAGAAATCCGAGTGTGGTCTTTGATATGAGGTTTTCTTTGTGAAGGTTTACATTGACACAGTCAATGACTTTGTTTGCCACTGTAGCTGCTTCTTTTGCTGCCACATTTCAAGCTCTGAATGGAATTGCTAAGTTTCATCCAAATATGCTTACCGCCCAAGGGTGTACCTGATAAATATCGTCGGTTTTGGAGCATGGGTCCCGCTTTTAGTCTTTAGCACTTTCCACCGCAATTCTCTAGCTTACATGCAACCAAGTGCTCTGGGGTTTTCCTTCTCAATGAGTTTTTCCCAGTGATGCACGATTAGCACTAAGCACTAATCGCGCATTAGAAACTACCTCCTTTTTCTGATCTGTGCTTCCCTATTGCTAGTTTTTGCCTCGTGCGCAGTCTTGATGGTCCTTGGTCAATGCACTCTACCCTTTTCAATGATTCTTCCTTTACTGACTAGTTCTTGGTGCATTCTACCAAATCTTAATTTTCTTTGGCGAACTTCTCTACAAACTGTTTGTTGTAGGTTGCCTGAGGCTCTAGTAGGTGTTACATAACCCTTAAATCTTGTGGAGTGAACGACCTAATTAGGTCTTGGCCTTGAGTCTTGAATTATCTGTTTGTTATATCGACACTATGCAGTACCCATTTGACCATGTCTGTGTATGGAAGAATATTTGGTCTTGCTGCTATTCGGTGCAAGAACAAACATGCAAGTTCAGTAATTGATGCCTGAGATGACCCGCGTGAGTCTGCTGTTGCTTTAACCTCCATAACCTTGGGATTTTCTTCTTCGAGCAGACTGTACATGCCTTCCCAAGTGGTTATGCCAACATCTCTATTACAGGTGGTGTCTGTGTATAAGGGCGTCATCTTTTTGTCTTCTGAAACCAAAGCTTTTCCCTTTTTTCCCATTACATTTTGCACACTGTCATGTATATTACTCTGCTTGCTGCTCCTGCAAATTTATAAGCAAGGAAATAATAATGGTAAAAGAAAAGGTGACAGGAAAGCTCTTAATGCTGAAATCATATTAAATATATCACCCTACGTGAAATAACCTTTCGATTAGATCCAAATCTTATCTCATAAATGACCACCAACTAACCATTAAATTGACATTAATGTCCATAACTTGGTATCGGATTACAAGAAAAACTTTATTGAACGATGAGCCCTACAGATCTACAATAAAGTGATTTTGCAATTTGCTTCGTAATATCACAGATCGAAATATTGCTAATCCGTTTGTTAAGAATCATTTATCACCTTATGCATCTGTGAGATGTGATTTGCGAGATTCCTTATCGCATATCGCTAGATTGGGATATTTTACCTTAGGTGATACTTAAATCATATAAAATCTGCGATGCTCGATGGGTTTTCAAGGCGCGCAATCTCACATCGCATTTTCATGATTTCAAATAGCTTGTTTATATGATGTTCCCCCATTACCTTTTTGCGATGCGATGTCTTATTGTTAAGAGAACTATTTTATTCGGAATCCATCATAAAACTTAAGTTTTTTGGGTTTTTTCGGGTGATCTCCTAAGTTTATGATAGCATGTTTTATTAAAAGGGAAACGTAAGTGCTAGTTTTTTAATTTTTAGAAGGGTCCCCATTTATTTAGCTTTATTACTAAAACTAAACAAAAAGGGGAGTTGTTACTGGTCACAACAGGTCCCTTACATGATACGGGTTAACCACTTTATTTATTACTATGAC
The DNA here is from genome assembly GCA_000404065.3 of Pinus taeda. NCBI lineage: Eukaryota > Viridiplantae > Streptophyta > Pinopsida > Pinales > Pinaceae > Pinus > Pinus taeda. The sequence goes on along the minus strand of APFE031110136.1, from coordinate 21,079 downwards.
CCATTCCATTATTACATTATTCCCTTGGGTACCTCCTTCTGTACGCCATACTATCTCCCCTAGGTATACTACATTCTATCCCCCTTAAACATGTTTCGTCCCCAAAACATAAAATGAACAAAAATAATAAGATCTACTCAAAAGAGTAGTCCACTGGTACCATGCACATGCATCTAGCCATCCCAGAGAAAGGTGAACCCTCAATCTAGTTGGTGCCTTGCTCGCTTGAGATGGAAGTTGACCATGACGGCTCTTTTGTGTTGATGTGTAGTAGGTGGATCTTCACCCCTCTCTATCTATCATGTGGGGGTTGTTGTCCTTGTGGCTAATTTGTTTCCATCTTGTTTGTTGTTTTCTTGCGGGGCATTGTGGGTGGTGATATGCTAAATGTTTAACCAACGATGTATTTTTCTTTGATTCACCACCTAATGGAGGCTGATTAGTATTCGGTACATGTTCTGGTGCTTGTTGTTGTTTCTTATCTTCCAACATTACTTCAATCACTGAGTCCTCATATGATATATCAATACCTTTAACATTTTCTGCTTCAACCTCCTTGGACACTACCTATTTTTCTGGTACCTGGTTTGATGTTTGTGTTTGATTGTTGACCATCAAAGGCTCATCATCTGATGTGTCAATGTCACTAGAGATTTGTGCTTCTACCTCAATAGTCTCTGCTTGGGCCTTAATGGAAATATCCTACAATGTAATTTTCTTCTTTTTATACCAGACCTTCATGAATTCTTCTACACATTAATATTGACAATACCCATAGATTCCATCCAAGGATGTCCCAAAACAACATCCATGTTATCCATATCTAAAGTATAAAAATCACAATGCAACACATACTTATACATAGAAATCTTCAAATCTTTATAAACTTGAATGCCCTCATTATCAACCTGTGTGTTTTCAATGTGTTTCACTGGAACTTGCCAATTTTTTGCCAAATTAATATTGATAAAATTATTCTTGTAGCTAGGATTTATAGACACAATGATCTTCTCCTTCTGAATACATCCATGAACTTGCAATAAGGAGATATGAGCAGAAAATAAGCCTTTAGGTTTCTTGGTTTCCCTCTTTCTTGTAAAAATAAAGTCTTTGCTAAGTTGTGTGCCTGTCTGTCTGAGCTTAGTAAGAGGACACAAAAAATTAGATTCATGGTCAAAGTGGTCACAAATGGATTTTTTGAACACCTACCAAGTAATTGTCCTTGGATAGCATTTATAATGTGACTGCCACCATTTCCATCTTTCTTGGTCCAAGTAAAGTTCTCCCACATGTAGTTTAATTTCATAATATACGATGTGATTTAGAGTGAAATATTGTTCAATTTTTGCTACCCATATTGCCAGATAAGAGCCATCAAATTTGTACATCCTCATCAAATTCTGATATAGACACTGGAATTTCAGATTCATGCTGCAGTTATCCCACTGTCATAAACATTTCTGAAAAAGGCACTGATTTTAAATCAGTGGTATCTCCCTCATCCGGACTCCAATTCGATTGATTATTTTTTTGTAATTGGATGCTTTTTCACAAGGAACCTAGATCTACAATTAGATTCTGAAAATTTCTCACCAGAATGTACAAATCTGATCTACAAACTCACCGCTCCAAAAATGTCTACAACAAAACTGATTTTTAAATCAACAATATCTCACTCATCTAGACTCTGATTCGATAGACTTTTTTTTTTCAAATTGGGTATTTTTTTCACAAAAAACTCATATCTGCAATTAAATTATGCAAATATTGCCCGAGAACATACATATATGATCTGCAAACTTGCCGCCCCGAAAAATTTTTGCAACACAACTTCTTTTTTAAATCAGCGATATGTCCCTCATTCGAACTCCGATTCGACAGATTTTTTTTTTTTCAAATTGGTTAATTTTTCATAGAAAACCCAAATTAGCAATGAGATTCTGAAAATTTTGCACCAAAACATACTTATCTGATCTACCAACTCGCCACCCCGAAAAATGTCTACAACACAGCTGATTTTTAAATCAGCAATATCTCCCTCATCCAGACTCCGATTTGGCTGATTCATTTTTTCAAATTGGGTATCTTTTCATAAAAAGCCCAGATCTACAACTAGAGTCTACAAATTTTGCACTAAAATATATATATCTTTGATACCACTTATTATAGATCTGACCCAGAAATATATGATAAATATAAATATACCCAATAAATAACAATATCTAAATATAAAAATGCTTCGCTTTATTAATCTCAAACCCTTGAGGTAGGGAAACACCATACATTCACTCTTTAAGGAAGGAGAAACTCCACAAGCCATATGCTTGTCCATACAATAATCCTTGACATCTCTCAATGGGGAATTTCTATCCTCTCCTCATACATACAATACCATGGGTCATTACCATGGTTCCCTCAATACCATCTATCTAATACCATGGACTTATCGCATTATTGCTAACTACTTGTGGTCCCTTACATGATACGGGTTAACCACTTTATTTATTACTATGGCCCATTCTATTATTATATTATTCCCTTGGGTACCTCCCTCTGTACCCCATACTATCCCCCCTAGGTATACTACAGTTATAGTGCAAATGAAGATGAATGGATGTCTTGGGAGCCTTTATACTTGGATGAAATTTAATTTATCAGTTGCACACTCACTTTCTAATGTTTCTGGTCATTTCCAAATTTTCACATTATTGCTTTTTTGACTTTTTGAACTTTTTTCTTTTGACAGGTGGATGATGCTTTGGAAATCTTGATTTTGACTTTTGTTTGTATGCTATTAGCAATGGAATTGAGTATACAGCTGAAAAGTAACGTATTACATATAATAGACATAAAATTACATAAACAAAAATAAAATTATTACCTTTGTTTTGAAGTTAAAATTTACAAACTAGAGTAAATTCCCTTCTTGAAATCAAATTTGGGGATTTTAGTAACCATGGTTACATGCTTTGGAAAGCTTTATTTAACTGACAAAACATATTATTTGATTGACTATCATATTTTTCTAATCTTATGAAGTGAGATGGTGATTTATTTTACCTTGAGAAAATAAAACGTAGGTGACCTAATGGAACCTCAAATGACTTAATTTCATGTGGATTTGATTGACATAAAATATGATGAAATGAGACTTCATGGTTAATGGATACCCAGAAAGACACATGAAGGTGGGCCAACAAATACAAACTTTTGAGAGGGGAAAGTGATTTTGGATTTTGGGCTACCATCAGTGAACAATTGTTTTCATGATGATGTAAGTGGAATGCACAAAGTTTCAAATGGGACTCTAATATGATAGAAAAGAGGGATTTTATCACTAGCAGCAGTATGCAAATACTGACTCTAACACATGGAATTTGTAAAACTTCACAAATCAACACATCTTTACCTTTTCATGATATTAGATCTCATGCGGTAATTGATAGATCTTATCGATGTACTAACAAATATCATTAGATTAATCATTTTCTGATTGGTCTATCCAATGATAGTTGTTGGCTTAAATATTTTTATTTCATTAAACCCACAAGTTTTTATGATTCACTATCTTATTGTTTGGATAATTGTCAATAAGTTGAGGCACTTCAATATTTGCTTATGGTTATGTCAAGTCCGCTACCTTGATGAAGTTCCTAAAAAAGCTCAGGTTATATCTTTCTTGCGAGATTCTCCTCATATGGCTAATGCAATTATTAATTGCTTATCTCTACAAGAATTTCAATCTTTTCAAACTAGTTGTTTTCAGTATCAGGATCCAATCATTAACTGGTTGGAAGAGTCAAATCTCACGAGATCTATTGTTAATTATAAGTTCTAATTTTATCTTGATGTTAATGAACACATGGATGAACACATATTTGCAAGGTCCCTTCATCAAGGTAATTCTACAAGTTGCATATATCAAGTCTTTATAGCACATTGTTTTGCTTGCATACAATATTGTCAATTGCTTGTGCAAATTGTTGGGTGTGGAGCCTGATTATCTTCTATATTCAAAAGTACTGCCACATTGGAACCCAATTCAAAATGGGGCCAACAACACCGCCCATAAAATATTCGCTGCAGGGGGGGTCCAGGGGGGGGCGGCTGTAAAATTGCCTTGTAAAAGTATAGTAATTTCTAGTCAATCTGGGCCGTTCATTAGGCGGATGATCTGACGGTAGAACTGTTTAGTTTATGGTTTTTTTCCCTAGAAGGCAACCCCTCTCTTTGTATGAGGGCATTGTATTTGAGGCTGTGAGATAGATGTGTATTCTGTGTGAGCGAGAAACAGAGAGGTGAGACTGTGCAAGAAGACAGAGGAAATTACAGCGGATTTGATGTAGGTTGTGTCTCTTCATTTTGCTGGATAATGGAAAGGAAGGATTGGCTGTTCGGGGTGGACGTAGCCCAAACTGGGTTAACCACGTATATTTGTGTCTCTCTTGTTTTATGCATTTTCTGTGTTTATATTTCTACAATATTTTATGTGTTCCATTGCTCCGTAATATATAATTTTCTAACACAAATTGTTCAGGTAAACATTTTTATCTTTGCATATTGTTTCGTAATGGTTCTAATATTCAATATCTTTATGTTTGCAAGTCAAGACAAACTCTCGTGGCTACATTGGAAATTTGATTTCACATGATCCTAACCTTCTAGTTTAGATAGATTAGAATGTAGGTTTAGTTATGTTCTTTTTCTTAGTTTCATGCTAGCTACGTTTGAATTTGCATTATAGCACTTTCCCTGCACTCCCAAGTTTGTTCTCTCTACACTATTTATAGGCTTTTAGTTTATTACATATGTTCTATATTTTATGTCGTGTCATGCTTTCATTCATGTATTTGCTTGTTTTTTGTTCTAATAAGACCATGTATGAAATCTATCTTGTTTGCTATGCTCATGTGGAAAAAGTGAAAAGGGAAATTATGACATCTAATAATTCTTGGTTAACCTTTAGTCCTCTTATTTATTTTTTCCTAAATGTCTTTTAAGTTCAATGATGCATGTGAAAAAAATATGTTTCATCTTAAATGAAATCCTTAGCAGATTTACAATGCTCGTATATATAATAGGATCTTTGTTCCTTGAATTGGCCATTTGTATTTATCAGTTTTAAATGTGTCAAACCGGTCTATTAGAGAAGGGAAAGGAGGAAAAACTTAAGCGATCATATTAATTTCATAGGTGCATATATAAGAGTCTTTGAAAAATAAGGAATAAGCTCTCTTGTTCGTTAAATAACTTGGGATCCCTCTTCCACCCTTAGTGAAATGAACATTGATAAAATGAAAATAAACATAAAATATAAAGTAAACTAATGGTTAAAGAAGAGAAATTCTTCTTGCACAAAGAGGTGAAGCAAGAAACTTCACCAGGGTACTAAATAGGCTCACTAGTAGTGAAGAAATGTTTGTTATTCCTTGAAGTGACTTTAGTGGGAAACTAAGTAGGACTGTTGGTAGCAAAGTAACTGAAAATGATGATACAAATTTGAAAAACTTAAACTTGCCCCTAATCAAAACCACTAAAGTTTGACGACTCTTGTGAAAATTGTTAAGCCAACAAGGGGAATAAAAGATAATACATATGTAATAGGGCTAAGTAAAGAAGCTATGGTGATAAACAGGATGAGACAATACCTCCAGAAAGCTGGACCTCATGTTAGACCTAAAAAAATAAATTAGGTTGTTCTAGTGTGTCGGCAAGTGTTGTCATTGCTACGACACCCTCCAAATTTTGCCTAAATTCAAATTTTGGGGCCTCCTTATAATCATGTCATACCTCATTTCAATCAATTCATGTCGTGCTCAATCATGTTGTTCAATTATTCCTTTAGGAATCCTAATTTTCAATCTACTTTCTTTCACGTGTCCTATTTTGGTGTCTTCATAGGCACACTTCTTCCATGTAGGAAAGATAGTGCATGTTTGATTGAGAGATAATGATTATGCTGTCCTTAGAGATAGTGATTATGCAATTCTTTCCAACAATGATTGCATAGTCCCTAAGGTTAGTGACTTCATGATACTTCCCAATAGTGATTGCACAGTTACCAATGACAATGATTGTGTGGTTCCTCTCAATAATGATTGTGTAGGTCTTAGTGAAAGTGATTACGTAGTTCTCAATAATAGTGCAAGGGAATCCTCTATATATAGTGATTGCACACTCTTTGTTGACAGTGAGAGTGTACTTCTTCAACTCAGTATTGTCACACCTATTGGTCACAATAAATTCAATCTTGACCCTTAGTTTCCTAACATGCATGCAGCACACTAATATACTCCAACTATAATTACATGTTTACTCTCCTTATGTAAATATTTCAGTCTAGAGCTCACTCTCACATTCATAATTTGGAGTTTTGTGCATTCTTAGAGAATAAGGAGCATTTTTGGCTACAATTGCTCCATTTTCCATGTTATTTCTCAACAGTCGATTTTAACAATGTAAACCTTTTTTTTATTGACTAGCGGAATTGGCAATGGCAGAGGTATCGCTCTCATATTACACGGGGTTGAATCCCACTGGCTTCCACTATAACCTCTAGGAGGAACTGCCCAGCCCGCAAGAATGGCCCTCAGTTAAGATGAGACTCAAACTCGTGACCTACACAGTGGCATGGATGACTTAGCAGATCGTGCACTAGCCACGAGGCCAAACCTCTGTGGCCTAACAATGTAAACTTTGAAATGAGAACTATAAACGCAAAATGAGGCCACGATAGAGAGATGACAACTTAGGTTGTCATAGAAGGTTATTATATTCATCTAGACCATTTGGAGGGTGAATATGAAGCACATCATATATCGATCATCGAGAGTTGAAGACATAGCAGCAGAGAAAGGAATCTCACATCAATACATTTCTATCAAGTTTCATGTCATAGTGTCAAAATTGTGGCTTCTCAATTTGTCACCACAAAAATGATATGTTGTCCATGTACTTTTCCACAATTTGTGGAATGTAATCATGTTTTTTCCAAAATAAGAAAATGTAAAAAATGTGTGGAAGCCCAAAGGTCACACATGGAACATGAAAAGTCATAGGAAGTCTAAGAGTCATGTAATAGCTCAAAGGTCATGTAAAACCTCAAGAGACATGAGGGAGGTCAAGACTCACTTGGGAGGTGGAGAGTCACCTAATTTGTTATAAATACACCCTCATATTCAAGCAAAGGGACATTTCACCTTGTATTCTCTATCTTGGCATAGGAGAGAAGATCATTCTTTGGAGTAATTGGTGACTTAATGTTCCATTGTTGGGGCTAGTGTTGTTGCATTGTAATCATGTAACTTGGAATTTTCACTTAATAATTAGAAGCTCTCGGAGTCACACTTTCTTTCATGTATCATGGATTTGATAAGACTATTATTTAATATTTGTGGAATATGTTTTGTTCACATATGCTAAACAAAATGATCTATTTCATTAGCTTTGGTATATATCTTGTTTAATGTGCATTGTTATATGCTTTCATGATCGTTGTTATCCTGTGAAATATTTCTCAGTTTAACCAATGAATTATTCCTTGCTCTTTTGTGTCTCTTTTAGGATATTAATATTACTTTTTTTCTAGAGGCTCGCTCTATATTTCCCTTCCATGAAAGTACCTTATATACATCACAATTATATGATTCACAATGTAAACTTAATTTCTTGTTTCAAAGGTTGTTTTCATACTCTCATATGTTGTTCATTGCAGCCAAGGCAAACCATTAAGGCCTATTATCGAGATGGGGCTCTGTCTCCAAATGATGTGAGGTCTAGTTGAGACTTCATACTAAGAAGACCACATGTGTTGGTGGACTTCTAACATTGTAAACAAGTGGTGCTCGAAGGAGGGCTAGATGAAAAGTTGAGCCCATGAAGTCTCTTTTGAATCTCTCATCTTAAATGGATTCTTCCCAACTCATAATCTCAAGGTATTTTCCTACAAGAATAAATCTTACAGTCCCCATGAAACTAATTCATGACTTGTCACATTTGAATTCCAGTGGTGAGGAAAAACATCTATAGCTGATCATACACTTGAGTTTCTTAAGTTTGTGATATTTATGAAGTGGATTTTGAATATGTTTCTTTTATATTATTCATCGTCACTTTTCAAGGTCACAATAAGCAACGGTTTCATACCTTCCTAGATGATTCTATCCATTCTTTCGAACATGTTTTTGAGCTTCATCAAGCTTTCGACAGGTACGACTAACAAGATGTTTATACAAGTATTAATTGAGCTAGAATGAAATTTGGTGAATCATTAGAATATTTTATTGATCTATTTCTTCATCTTTGTTAAGATTTTTCTGAGGAAGATGTGGATGGGGATTTCATAAGTGAAAATTTTTAGTATTTGGTTCAAGCCTCTATTAAACAATTTTAATATGAATCATCTTCAACCCTCATTCCAACTTTGTTTTCAAAACTCGTCTAAATCATGAGGTACCTCAAATATCAGAGGAGGAATTTGATGTCCCTTTTCTTCCTTCTCCTACTATTTTTCCTTTACCGAATAGAGTAAACTAATGTACTTATTTTGAAGTTGGGAAACTTGAAAGTTAGATTGTTGATGCACTTATTCCACACTCATTTCCTTCCCATGATCAATATCTTATTTAGGGGAGCTTCGAAATTTATGACACATTCATAGGTCCTAATGCAAAGTTCGACCCCTTGATTTCCCAAGATGACATTAATGCACATAATGTTAATCTTGAATCTGATCTAATTGAAAACATTTCCTCTTTAATGATTCATTACAACCTTTATCATTTACACCTCATGTCTCCCTATTACTCGATTCACATTGTCAACCCACTCCATCACCATTTGCTTCATATACCCTTTATTCTCAATTATCCAATTCAAGTGGAAATTAGATACAAGATGTATACATTTCACAAGTTAAGGAGAAAAAGGATAAAGATTCATTCTATCTTACTTCTATTTTTCCAATCCCTCTATGTTCAGATTATCCTTCCACATTTTTAGCTGATCAATAATCTTATGATCCTAATGATCATTCAAGTGAAATTCAAACCCTTGATTAAAATAAAGGTTTCAGAAACCATCACCATGATGACACTAACTCTATTAACATATATGCTGATGAGTGCCAAAATACATCCATAAATTTCTTGATTTCTTAAGCAAATTTGGATATGCATGGTTTTGATCTGGTATTTGATATGATCATAGAATAATTTCTCATCCAAATTTCTCCTTCTCGCCCTCCCTTGTCCCTTGTCACATTTAATGAAACAATGGATCGAGAAAATGTACTATACTCTTCAGATCCACCATCTCATGAGCTAGATTTGAAATTGACACAAGGTGATGAGGTTGTATACAAAGAAGAAGAATATAATTCAATTATTGAGCATTTATTGTGCAATCTATTCGATGATGATGAAATAAACAATGAAACTATTGATTCTAACAATTCCCATCTGATTCGTAATGATCTTGCTGAAATAATTGATGGTAGTTATCTTCACATAAATGTTGTCATGACCATGTTTTCAAAATTCATTCATCTAACATTTAAAAGTTTAGATTCTTGCCCAAAATTCGAGGCACTTCATCTCCCACTAATGGTTATGTCAGGTTCTTGCAATCTTGATAGTATATATGAACTAGGTCACCTTCGAATTCTCTTGCATAGTTCTTTTCTCAACATTGTTTCATTGGAACTTAGCTCACTCCTAAAGGATATTCAACATTTCTAGGTTAATATTCGTAATCCTCAAGGTAGATTTACTGATTCCTGCAAATCCGTTGTATTGAAATACGATTTGGAATGCATATCTCTCACAGATGAACATGGTGTTATCACTTCTCTAGATCTCCAGGGCTGAGGAAGAGTCCAGTTGAGGTAGCCATAGAACAATCTTTTGACTTGGTAGCTAGCCTTACCAATCCAGAGAGGGCTCTCTCAAAAGGATCACAACCAAGAGGACTAAAAATATTAAGCTATTTGGCTAGAATTAAAGTACAGAGGGTGTTTGATTTGATTTGGTGGGGTTGTTGGAAGAGGATTAGGTGAAAAAGACCAGGTCAGGGAAAATGAGGGTATGATTGTAGACATTTGATGGAGCAAGGTAGGTAGGCACTCAAACACTTTAAGATTAGGAAGTTAGATGGATAAGACTGTGAGGTTCTAGAAAGAGGAAGACAAGCATGTATTCTTTCTAAATTGGAGAAACTGGACAAACTATGTATATTCCTAAAAAAAAGCATATAAAATGTATTATGCTCATCAACTTCAAAATCAACATATCATAGAAGTGAAGTGAAATATGGGAGTAAAAAAAATTCAAACATATGAAACATAAGAAGAAACTAAGACAAAATTCCATACGACAGGTATTCGACCAAAATAGCTGCAACTCATTCATTAAATTTTACCAGATATTGATTACGCTAGTGTCTCTGATCAATAGACAAACATGCAACTAATTCCAACCTATAAAATGACTATGAAAATACATAATATATGCCTCAAACCAACACATTGTAGGCTCAGGGGTCCAATCCATGAGAGGAGGAGCAGTTTCTAGAAATGTTGTACTGGTAGCTAGAGTGGAGGGTGGTCAAAGTGACTCATCCCTCAGTCAAGCAGACTTATTCATTACATGTCACATAGGCCATTTAACTAATGTATCTGCCATAGATAAAAGTAAAAACATAATAATTACATCATCTAGATCAATTACATGATTAAAATTTGAATTTTCCATAGGTGAAAGTCAATTTGGAGTGAAATAGTGAAAATAGCAGAAGATTGTCAAACGTGCCATCCAACTTCACGGCTGCTTTTGGATACCTTCACTATGTCCAAATTTGGTCCAAGATAGCTCATTGGAAATCACTTCGAATCTATGTTCTAGATATTCTTTTAGTTTTTAATTTGAAGGTAATTTTCCCTATCCAAATTCCAATCTCCCAAGACTGGTAAATGTGTAGTGACCAGGCAAAAAAAAGGTAGAAAGGTGATGTTCTGATAGTTTTTTACCCTTTTAGCTGACCATGTTTCCTCCAAATGCTTAGAAAATGCACAAAGTGCATGTCCACATCATTATGAATCCAAAAATTCTAACCATTTGTTCATTGGATTCTCCAAAAAAGAGTGAAATGTCCAAGGTGTTACGCATTTGACCATTTCACTGTGCCAAAAATTTATCAAAAAACACAACAAAACATAACTTTCCAAATTTATTCAAAAATGGTTAAACTTGGTGGGCTACTAGCTGGCTATATGTTTGAGGCATGGAGTGATGCCTCAACAAGGATAACCAATCTCTTTTATTCTTCTTGCTTTGTCAAGGCCTCAATTTTTGCATGAGCTCTTTTGAGCTTGGCCCTTGCAATTTTGTTTCTCATGGCATAGTACTTTTCCATCCTTATTTGAATATCATTGTCCTTTTTGGCTTTGTGTAAGAAGCTCTCAAGGTGACCATTTAACCCCTAAAGCAAATGTTCTAATTTTTCATTTACTATCTTGGCAAATTCCTCACTCAAGGTGATCTCATTGGCTAGTTTTGCCTCCCTTTTCCTTTCATGCAACAAAGCTCTCTTTGGGCCTCTAGTCCTTGGCCTTCTTCTTCGCACCTGTTCATCACGTTTCTCACCATACTACACATATGCCTCATGAAATAAGCCCTTGGCCTTTTTAGCCTCTCCTTTCTCCTTTCTAAGCTGGATCTCCATGAGCTCATGTTTTACCTCAAACTGCCTGTTCTCCTACTGATAGTAGGAAATGATGTATTTGGCCCTTTTTAAGTTGACCTTGAGATCTTCTATGGGTGTGCTCTTCTCCTTGATGACAACAATTGTACTTTCACTATCATCATGCCCATCTGAGTCAAGTAACATAAAGCCATGCTCTATCTCATGGAGGTCTTCCTCCTATTGCTGGATGTCTACCTCTATAACGTTTTGTTTACCCTTTTGTACCTACTTTGTCAATGAAGAAGGCAAGGCCCCTCCCACAATTAGTGGGGAAAACATTTTCCTATGCCCTCTCTGATAGCTATGTGCCAAGGTACCTAAAACAACCCTTTTGGGCTTGCTACTCTCGCCATGCTCAATATTCTCTTGCCCAGTTGTTACCGGGAATAGTGTCCACTCGGATGCTGCTATTCCCACTAAGATGGGTGGCTATATTAGAAGCAAACAATCAAAGTCTACTATTGTTTTCTTTTATGAAAATAGGCAAGAGGAGAACCAAGAAGACCAATTTGAGTCTTGCATTTGATTTCCTCTCCTTCTTGATAGAGCTTCGCCACTTCTTCTTTGTCTGCCTAGCTTCAAAAGAACCTGTGGAATCACAACAACATACTACTATCGAAGAAACAAGGATCTAAATTCATAAACAATACAGGATCAGATGTGTATTAACCATATAAATGCATATATAAACAAATACATAAGAATATGGAAGGAAACAATAATAGCTTTATTAAGATGAAAAGTAGCAAGAGGATTACAACTATGTGCTCTAACCCAGTATCGTCCTCCAGCTAGGAAGCCCTTCTTCATCTCAAGAAAAGCTTAGATCACGCAACACTATGAATGTACACTAGAAAACCAACAGCACTTCTCTATAAGATACAAAATTCCAGCCTCTGGATCTTTGTGATGAGGGATCCATATATAGATGATTACAGAGAGGTGAGTCATCTTCTAGGATCTTGATTGGTGTCCTCTCACTGATATTTCCTACTTCCACTTGGAGAATGATGATCTCTTACTCATCCCTGGTCGAAAATAGAGAGGCAAGTGTTAGAGGGGAAGCTTCTGGAAGATTCCATGATCTTCCACCTCGCATTTTTGTCCTTGCCATTTGTTCATTCCCGACCATCGCACCCTACAGAGGAGCAAATCAGTATGCATCGCACCTTGTACACTGGGAAGGTGATATGCATCGCACCCTCTGCATTGAGCTTTCAGTATGGTCCAGTTTTGACCATTTATGAGTATTTTTCAGTGGAGAACTTCTGGGAGATGATGTAATTAGCTAAACTTGTTCCCTTAGGCAGTGAAGCAAAACTTTTAGGGACTTAGGAGCCCTCTGTTTATGAACATTTATGATTGGGGTTGAAGTGCCCAAAAATTTCTATAATAGTTGCCCCCTAAAGCATGAGGTCGTTAATCTTTCTGATGTCGAGTGAAATGCTTTACTATGAGGATCTGAAGTTTTTCCAAACTGGGAGGCGACCTGTAATAAGATACAATACAATACAACATTTTTTCATGATCTAGCTGAGGCGGGAATTCCCATGCTCAGCTTTATAAATTAATTTTCATGTACATAGGATAGACAATCGTCTGTGTGACAGACTGATGATATGGACACATCATCCTTTGATTTGGATGATTATCTGTTCGGAAATGATGTACACTTGATGTTTTCATATTCCTGAATATATCGTATCCCGGATGGATGAAACTAGATCCGGGGTCTTCAAAACTCGTTCAATCTTCATTCGGAGTACAAGTCGATCCATGTGAAAAATGTTCTGGAGTCGAACATGGAAAGACATCGCCTGATTACCAGCCAATGATGTAAGTTGTTAACAGGCACGAGAGGAATCACCAATAATGACAATGACCCTCAAGGCACTACAGTACAATTCACATAGTGTGAAAAGGGACTTGGCATTGAACACCACGTAAAATATCTCAGTCGAAGGCCATTGATGTAAACATGTTGTCGAAAGTGAGAAACTTGCCATTGAGGCATGCAAGCTTCAAGGTACTGAAAGGGTTGTTTCTAAGTCAACTTCTTGGATAATGAGCTGATGTCGACAAGAAGTGACCCGTCGCAGGAGGTGAAGCAAATGATTTTGGAGGTGAAAACAAACTAACGATACAGGGTTCAGGGTGGTGGTCATGAAGGAATGAAGCATGAATGTATTGCAGTGGGTGAGACACAGGTGAATTGTCTGAATGACTTCTCTTGAACATATCGGTGACACTGACGATGGATTGGTAGCATTAACCCCAAATATGGATGGTGTGACAGACCAATGGTGATGACCAGTGAGCGGAACAACCCAACCTGGCATGGACACAGAAGGAAAGTGTCATGCTCAAGAGCGACTTGCTACCAATAAAGTTTCTTCAAGTTTTCTTTCCAATTTTCCCTAGTCAATGCTGACTAGTACCTCTTTATTTTTGTCAAGCTTGAGGAGGATAACATATGCTTGTTCTATAATCCTTCCTTCGGGCGAACCTGTCACTATATTTTAGCGAGCCTAGTGACAGTGAAACTCATTCTCGTCCATTTGGACGAGTTTGTCGCTATTAGGTTTTAACAAGTTTAACGATAAAGATAACTCAGTCTCTTTCAATTTTAGATAGTCTGAAAAAAAAGGAAATGAGACTCCAAAGATTCTTTTTCATTATATAATCCCTTATGTCTGAAAAACGTAAAATAATACAAAAGGGATGAATTTTCGATAGTTTTAACGAGCCGAACAAGATAAGCGCTCGATCTTTTTGTGTAATAATCCCTCAAGTCCAAAAAGATTAAAATCTAGAGGAGGGATAGCACATCCGATGCCTTTAACGAGCTGGAGAGGCCATCGCTTGGAAATCATTTCATATTTTATGAGTCAGGTGAAAGGAACTTAAAGAAGACTCATTTTTGACGAACGAGTGATGGTTTCGGGTAGCAACTAATTCCAGGTAAGATTTGGAATTTTCCAATCATGACACTGTCATAAGGATGGCTAACAGAATCACTCTTCGCAGATGTTCCTCGAAGGGGTAAACAATCATATGGGGGTGAATGATCAGCTAAAAACAGAGTGCAGGTGATGGCGAGAACAAGACCAAGGCTCAAAAGCTAGCGATAAGGCACTCACAATGGTTATTTACTGATTCATTTTTTAATGAGCTTAAATGCTGGGGGAAACATTTGCTCATGACTTATGTTTATTTTTTAACGAGCTTGAACTTTGCGCTAAAACTGCTCATGGAGGGTTTATTTTTTAATGAGCTTGAACTTTGCGACAACATTACTCATGATGATGGTCATTGAGTTTTTGTTTCACCCTTAGCATTTTGTTCTTTGAAATATTGTACTACCTGTTCATTTGCTTCATCAAACTAATTAGAAATGAAAACATATGCTTGATAAATGAGTTAAAAACACTAATATTTTACTTGAATTACGTGCATAGTAAATTAAAAGTGACTTTTACCTCTCATTTTACCATTTCATTTGAATTTGGTTTATTGGAGCTCTAGAGGTGCTTTTCCCCCCTGATTTTCACCAGCAGATTCCGAGAGATTCTGTGGATGATTCTCAACGCCGTTCAGACTAGGTAAGAGCTAAAATTGTTGATCCAGGTGGATGTTGCTGGCCACCCACCTATCCCATTTGGACCCCCACAATTGTCTCTTTCATCTTTTTTAGTTTCCTTAATTGTAGCACAACTTACTATTTTTAGGAGTTTTTCGGGTCCTGAACTTCCGAAGCCGTTTTGAGGCCCTAAAAGACGTTTTTTGGGAAATCTGGGGGAAACATGGGTCCATGGAACGATTCTGCCCTTCCCAAAGTGGTATTTCTCGGATAGATATTTCTAACGAGCTATCATACGCGTCAAACGGAGATCGTATGCCAAAGTTACGACCCCGGGAAATTGATGTACCAATTTACCCAAAACGGGGCCCACAATTTGGCGTTCATCTTCTAAGGGTCGGTTTTGGAATGTGAAGGGTTTTCCATTGTTTCTCAATAATAAATAGGCCTTCGAGCCTCATTGTAACACAAGTTCGGAACAGTTCAGAGACATGTAGCCGCACATCTCTTCTCAGAGATAAGCTACCATAGTCCTAGCTGGTTTATTTCCAATTCTGGTTGTAAGCATATTTCGGTATTTTTCCATTAATGAAATGAAGTGTTATTTCCGCTGCATCTCTTTATTTATGGTTATCGCATCTCTGTATTTATGGTTATCTCTGTAATCTATTGCGTTCCTATTTAAATCCGGATCAGTGGTATCAGAGCGGTCTGCTTTTTCTGTTTTTCTTTGCATGTCCCCAACGAGGTCGGGATATAAGGAGTTAGGGATTGAACTGGTCGAACCTTTGCAAGACCAGCCTCGAAAATCCCGACGGCCTCCCATCGCGGATGAGAAGAAAGACGAGGGAGCAGGAGATCCTATCAAAATCCTGCTCGAAGAAGTGCTCGAGTGGCAAAGGAACGCGATGATGGATAGCTTTGCGCAGATCCTTCAGCGGCTGCCCAGAGGCGACGCATCGGCTTC
The DNA here is from genome assembly GCA_000404065.3 of Pinus taeda. Classification (NCBI taxonomy): domain Eukaryota; kingdom Viridiplantae; phylum Streptophyta; class Pinopsida; order Pinales; family Pinaceae; genus Pinus; species Pinus taeda. The sequence goes on along the minus strand of APFE031110136.1, from coordinate 4,793 downwards.
CGACAGCTACTCTGGAAACGCCACACCATTTAAGGTACAAGTTAATTTTGTAATCCCCATCTTCGAGGGTCAAACAGACGCAGATTCCTTAGATAAATGGTTAAATCTGCTAGAGGGTTATTTTTCTGTTCATGAATTTTCAAGTCGGGAAAAGATTGTTTTTGCTCTTCTCAAAGTAGCCCCCCACGTCAAGGACTGGTGGGAAACACATTGTGAGTAGAAGGATGAAAGTACAGGCTCACTATTTTCAGCCACACCCACTTGGAATTCATTCCGAGATGCCATCAAGGAGCAATACTACCCTGTCAAAAGCTATGAGGACAAATACATTAAATGGACTACACTGCGGCAAGGACGAGACCAAGATGTGCTGGAGTTCACAAACATTTTTCATACCCTTCGCACACAGTTGGGTATCAAAGATTCTAAGTTGCATCTGGTACTCAAATACCATGGCTGCCTACACAGATACATCCAGGAAGAGATGGAGTTCCTGAACATCTCTTCACTCGGCACACCATACCGATATGCTGTCAAAATCGAGCAAAAGTTCAAACAGAAGAAGCGAGACTTTGGATCTGCAAATCCGAAGCCCAAAGGACAAAGCCAAGGCAGGGTGACCCAAGACAACCCATCGAAGCCACAAGAAAAGAACAACACCACAAATCCGAAGAAGGACACAGGAAAGTGGTGTGAGTTCCACAAGGGTCCCACTCATAACACAAGTGAGTGCCGGACCAAGCAGTCGTTGGTGGTCGAGTTGAAGGCTTCCGAATCAGATGCATGTTCTGACCCTGAGCCAGAACCCGACAAGGGAAATTGAAAAGGGAAGAAGATCATTGATGCGGATCCCAGCGCCACTGTTGCCACCGCCAAGATCCAGAAGAATGAGCCTGAAGAGCCAGAGGAGGGGTAACGCCTTTTCCACTCACAGATGTGGGTGAAGGGTTCGCCGCTGCAATTCATTGTCGACAGTGGCAGCCAAAAGAACCTTATTTCAGCAGAGGTCATGAAGCAGTTGGGCCTACTGACTACACCACACCAACAACCGTACAGTATCGGGTGGCTTGATGAAGGACGAGATCTCAAAGTTTGCCAACAGTGCCGCCTTCCCTACAGCATCAAACCATTCACAGACGAGGTATTGTGTGATGTTACACCTCTGGATGTTTGTGATGTATTATTAGGCCAGCCATACTCGTGGAGGCGACATGCTGTGTATGAGTCAAGACCTTGTGATGTCATTATTTCTTTGAATAATTCATTATACAGGATACCAGAGGTAGCCCCGCCTACCGCCACATCTTTGATCACTGCTAAGAAAGGTAGCAAGCTCATCTCCTAGACTAGGAAATTCATCTGTATGGTTCACTCCCAAAGTAAGGGGAAGATTGTTGCTACATCCATGACCCCCGCAAAGGGTTCCTCCATGCAGCAGCAGCAGCAGAGGGATACAGTCATGACAGAATGCAGGAACAACTTCTCCTTACCCATAGGGGTACCACACAAGTTTCAGGTGGGCGACAAAGTTTGGTTACATCTACAGAAATAACGCCTTACCAGAACCCATCAGAAACTCAGACCACTCCGACACGGTCCTTACACCAGTACCAAGGCTACGTGCAACAATGCTTTGAAGCACATCATTCCTTCACCTGCACCAACTGTTCAATGTGGACCGTCGTCGACCATGCTTCACACCATTACTGGACACATCAGAGATTGCAGGACAAGTTCAACAGAGGGAGGAACTCAACACAATGGGGAAAATTGCTTCCTAAGGGGGGAGGAATGATCCAGGTGGATGTTGGTGGCCACCCACCTATCCCATTTAGACCCCCACAATTGTCTCTTTCAGCTTTTTCAGTTTCCTTAACTGTAGCACAACTTACTATTTTTAGCAGTTTTTCGGGTCCTGAACTTTCGGAGCCGTTTTGAGGCCCTAAACGACGTTTTTTGGGAAATCTGGGGCCAACATGGTCCATGGACCAATCTTGCCCTTCCCAAAGTGGTAGTTCTCGGATAGATCTTTCTAACGAGCTATCATACACGTCAAACGGAGATCGTATGACAAAGTTACGACCTCGGGAAATTGATGTACGAATTTACCCAAAACGGGGCCCACAATTTGGCGTTTCATCTTCTAGGGTTAGGTTTTGGAATGTGAAGGGTTTTCCATTGTTTCTCAACAATAAATAGGCCTTCGAGCCTCATGTAACACAGTTCGGAACAGTTCAGAGGCATGTAGCGACCACATCTTTCTTCAGAATAACTACCATCGCCCTAGCTGGTTTATTTCCATTTCTGGTTGTAAGCATATTTCGGTATTTTCCATTAATGAAATGAAGCATTATTTCTACTGCATCTTTATGTATATGGTTATCTCTGTATTTTATTGCGTTCCTATTTAAATCTGGATCAGTGGTATCAGAGCGGTCTGCTTTTTCTCTGTTTTTCTTTGCATGTTCCCAACGAGATCGGGATATAAGGAGTTAGGGCTTGAACTGGTCGAACCTTTGCAAGACCGGCCTCGAAAATCCCGACGGCCTCCTATGGTGGATGAGAAGAAAGACGAGGGAGCAGGAGATCCTATCAAAATCCTGCTCGAAGAAGCGCTCGAGTAGCAAAGGAACGCGATGATGGATAGCTTTGCGCAGATCCTTCAGCGGCTACCTAGAGGCGACGCATCGGCTTTCGACAGCTACTCTGGAAACGCCACACCATTTAAAGTACAAGTTAATTTTGAAATCCCCATCTTCGAGGGTCAAATAGACGCAGATGCCATAGATAAATGGTTAAATCTGCTAGAGGGTTATTTTTCTGTTCATGAATTTTCAAGTCGGGAAAAGATTGTTTTTGCTCTTCTCAAAGCAGCCCCCCACGTCAAGGACTGGTGGGAAACATATTGTGAGCAGAAGGATGAAAGTACAGGCTCACTATTTTCAGCCACACCCACTTGGAATTCATTCCGAGATGCCATCAAGGAGCAGTACTACCCTGTCAAAAGCTATGAGGACAAATACATTAAATGGACCACACTGCGGCAAGGACGAGACCAAGATGTGACGGAGTTCACAAACATTTTTCATACCCTTCGCACACAGTTGGGTATCAAAGATTCTGAGTTGCATCTGGTACTCAAATACCGTGGCTGCCTACACAGATACATCCAAGAAGAGATGGAGTTCCTGAACATCTCTTCACTCAGCACAGCATACCGATATGCTGTCAAAATCGAGCAAAAGTTCAAACAGAAGAAGCGAGACTTTGGATCTACAAATTCGAAGCCCAAAGGACAAAGCCAAGGCGGGGTGACCCAAGACAACCCGTCGAAGCTGCAAGAAAAGAACAACACCATGAAGCTGAAGAAGGACACAGGAAAGTGGTGTGAGTTCCATAAGAGTCCCACTAATAACACAAGTGAGTGTCGGACCAAGCAGTCTCTAGTGGCTAAGTTGAAGGCTTCCGAATCAGATGCATGTTCCGACCCTGAGCCAGAACCCAACAAGGGGAATGGCAAAGGGAAGTAGATCATTGATGTGGATCCCAGTGCCACTGTTGCCACTGCCAAGATCCAGAAAAATGAGCCCGAAAACCCTAAGGAAGGGGAGTGTCTTTTCCACTCACAAATGTGGGTGAAGGGTTCGCCACTACAATTAATTGTCGACAGTGGCAGCCAAAAGAACCTTGTTTTAGTAGAGGTCATGAAGTGACTGGGCCCACCGACTATACCACACCCACAGCCATACACTATCAGGTGGCTTCATGAAGGACAAGATCTCAAAGTTTGCCGGCAGTGTCGCCTTCCCTACAACATCAAGCCCTTCACAGACGAGGTATTGTGTGATGTTACACCTCTGGATGTTTGTGATGTATTATTAGGCCAACCATACTTGTGGAGGCGACATGTTGTGTATGAGTCAAGGCCTCGTGCTGTCATTATTTCTTTGAATAATTAATCATACAAGATACCGGAGGTAGCCCCACCTACTGCCACATCTTTGATCACTGCTAAGAGAGGCAGCAAGCTCATCTCCCAGACCACGAAATTCATCTGTATGGTTCACTCCCAAAGTAAGGGGAAGATTGTCACCACATTCATGACCCCCATGAAGGGATCCTCCATGCAGCAGCAGTAGAAAATGGATATCGCCATGACAAGACATAGGAACAAATTCTCCTCACCCACAGGGGTACCACACAAGTTTCAGGTGGGCGACAAAGTTTGGTTGCATCTGCAGAGAAAACACCTTACCAGAACCCATCAGAAACTCAGGTGACTCCAACATAGTCCTTACACTAGTACCAAGGCTACGGGCAACAATGATTTGAAGCACAAAATTCCTCCATTCCTTGGCTTGCACCGAGTGTTCAATTTGGACCGTCGTCGACCATGCTTCCCACCATTTCTAGACACATCAGAGATTGCAGAAGAACTCACCAGAGATCCAGCTCACCAAAAGCTTCCTCATCTCAGGGAGGAACTCAATGCAATGGGGACCATTGCTTCCTAAGGGGGGAGGAATGATCTAGGTGGATGTTTTGGTGGCCACCCACCTATCCCATTTGGACCCCCCACAATTGTCTCTTTCAGCATTTTCAGTTTCCTTAATTGTAGCGCAACTTACTATTTTTAGCAGTTTTTCGGGTCCTGAACTTCCGGAGCCGTTTTGAGGCCCTAAACGACGTTTTTTGGGAATCTAGGGGCAACACGGGTCCATGGAACCAGTGTTGCCATTCCAACAATGATAGTTCTCGAATAGATCTTTCTAATGAGCTATTGTACGCGTCAA
>APFE031110121.1:0-23097 GCA_000404065.3 Pinus taeda | reverse complement strand
CCAGCAAATCAGTGGCCAATCTAGAAGACTTGGCCAACTCCTTTCTGCACAGAATAGCGGCGCGAGAGCAAATTCTCCCATATACGGATGTGGTAAGGTGGGAAATCCAAGAGATCCCAATTACCTATAGATTGTTTAGCACTTCAGATGGGAGGATTTTCAGTTCTTTTCGATCCGAAGATCTAAGGCAAATGTATCACCTACCGGCAGAAGAGAAAAAATGTAATGCGGCATTTCTAGAAAAATTTCGAGCAAAGAACGAGACCGAGTCTAAACCAATTCGAGGCTGGAGACAAAATCCAGCAAAGCACAAGCATGAATCCTCAGGTAAGTACTCAGTCAACTCCCTATGTTCTCCTTACTGCTATGCTAGAATTATGTTGTGTAGGCTATGGGGATTGCATGACTCCGCCAATTTTACCATAGAAATGGTCCCCTTAATGGAGGCGGCAATGTAGTGGGCGAGGTTATGGATTGGGCGGATATATTATTCCCGACAAGTTAGCCAAGGCCATTTTTCCGATTTCAGGTTTAACTCTCGCGTCACAGAGAGGTTCATTCCGCCATTTTATTAGCAGCGCCTATGTGTTGGATGTATTAATGTTTTAATTCTGAGTTTCCCTATGCTTAAATGGAGGGTGGACGTTTGCAAGACCCCACACCCATCACATATATCATCAAAAGTTTTGTGGAAGACCAATTACAAACACACCACCTTTATCAAATCTGCAACGGTTTCATGTTGCCAATTTATTACTCCATTTTTGATAAGCCTGCCCCGAAGATTTCTGAACAAGCAGGGGTAGATTTGACCGCAGTAGCAAGTTGGTTTGGAGAGGAGAAATTCACCTACATCAGAGTTTTTGGCAGTCAGGAAAGGCCCATGTGCTCCCACTTTACATCCCTGATAAGTTACTTGCCAAGGAAGTAGCTTATCAAATCAATGCTAATGGGGTTACTCAGACCCTGAAGAAACAAAAAAAGCATGTTTGGCCCTCTTTTCCCTTACGAATTGGAATTTATACCCTGCATGATATCAAACATGCAGAAAAGGAAGCTGGGAAGATAAATTCGCTCACTCTGGCTACTCTGCCAAGCAGGCAGTATGATCCAAGGAAAATCACTTACAATGCGCTCGACCAGGCCAAATTGGCCAAGGTCGAGCACAAAGAAGATAGATTCGAGGATTTGTTTGCATCAGCCAAATCACTGTATCAAGTTAAGTCGCTTTCCAGAAATGTATACAACGATGAGGGGCTAGACGAATTTAACAGAATTAGAGAAGAGAGGTTGCAAACTCTGCCTCTAGACCTATTAGCGACTATTCCGACGACGACAAAATCAAGCGAGCCTGAGCAGCGAAGTAATACGCCACCTCCTACTACATCAAAGCAGCAGGAGGAAGTACATAATCAAAGGCGGGATGAAACCAGCGACCTACCCAAATAAAAAGAAACAGAAATAATTCCTAAGGATCCATCGGGCGAAATCATTTTGCAAATTGAAGATATTACGCCTTTGGATGTATTTTATAGCCCTAAGCATAAAGTTGTTGTAAAGTGACAGAGGAAAAGGATAAGAGTTGATCAACCTTCTCTATTCCCTGAATTAACAGTGACGGGCAATGTTGTGTGGAAAGAGGAATTCGACCCCTCCGATGACTTAACCAACCTATCGCAATATGCTGGAGCATATTCGGCGGCGACGATTGATAAAGCATCGGAGGTGAGCAGTTTATTGAAAGCGAAGGATCAAGACATCTCTTCGCTACAGGCACAATTATCAGAAGTTCAGCAGAAAGCAGAGGAGGCGGAGCAGGAATTGCTAGTGCAGCAGCAGAATAATTATCAGCTTACCAAACAATTACAAGAGGAGAAACGAAGGATTAACGAGGGCGCAATCCAAAGACAAAAGGAACTATCGGCAGCATTGGAGCAATTAAGAATATCGACTGAGGGAACGATAAAAGCTAAAGATGAGCAAATCGCTCAATTTTCCACTCAAATTGAGCAAATGAAAAGGCTCCCTCAGGTAGATGAATTCAAAGCAGAAGCGCTTCAGTTAAATAAGGCATTGATTAATTAGGTTAAGCTCCTATGTTAGCAGATTACACAAGCAGAACCATTGTGCAAGTTAGTAGCATCCATAAGCGAAAAGGTAGAAAAAGAAAGGACCGATTTGGATCAGGCCGAAGAAACACTGACAAATTTTATAGAATGGCAAGATTCCGATCAAGGCTAGGCGACTAATCTACCAAGAATTCTAGAATCGCACAAAGAAATATTATTCACATAATGGCAATCACATTTAATGAAGGCAGAAAGAGCGATTTTCAGATGCAAAGCAACCACTAGCAATTTGGTTGAATTAGTAAATAATACGCTTTATTTGTCTAATATGATTTCCCAATGTACTCCAGGTCAATTAACAACAACAAAGATGTTGGAGCATTTATGCTACCCGGAGCTGGAGAAAAATGGAACATTAATCGCGGGAATCAACAGTTTAACATGGGATGCTTATTGGTTCTTCTTAGCGAAGCCATACAGCCAAAGAGCCACCTTAAAATGCATCACAAATGCTGTCGGGTATATCATACCTGACATTCAGGATGCAACCTTTGCTGCCCAATTCAGCTTGCGCCTCAACAGACCGCCAGAAGTGGAGCTGATGCTTGCGATAAGCCAGCTCAGGTTTAAAGGCAAACAACCTGAGTCATGATTCACATCGCCGACTGCTAGATCGCCCCAAGGAAATAGATCGCATTTACTGATGCCAATTTAGTAGGATTTTGTTTCATAGATTTTTTAGCTTAGAAGTATTTATAGACCCTTTCATGCATTTAGAAAGGGTCGTAAAGTTTTGCATATGACTTAAACCCTAAAGTTTCACTATTGTACTTCAGGGATATTCTTTTATGAAACTGGACCAATTATTTTGAATTTAATGAGGAAGGTTTTTATGCAAATGTGCACTATTGTCTTTGTTTAAAAGCATTTTTGTATTGAAGAAGGAATTATGAATAGCGATTGATATTTCAGATTGATCAGCAGCTCACATGGTACTATTATCTGCGTCTGTACTCATTCCTGTTACATAAATTGTTGTTTAAATTGCACTTGCTATTATCGCTTATATATATATGTGCTTTTCGCAGCGTCCTTTATGCATTCCACTATTGGTTGTCTATAGCATGCTTCTCCTTCAATCGTATATGTGTATCGATGATATAAACAGCGAATGCAGTAATTTGTATTTATCGCTTCATTGTGACTATTCATATGAAGTAACCTTTGAATGAATGAATATCTTATGTTTATGTGACAGAGTCATCTATATGCCTGTTAGATAGATAAATATTATTTAACGCTGCATTCTGAATGAATTTTCCGAGGATTAGTATTAGTTTCCCTATTTTTGTCAATAGAATAAGCTAGTCGCCTTATCATCAAAAACAAACTATTCATCACCCATCCATCCCTTTTATTCAATATCGGGAAACTGGTCCCGTTATCTCCAGTCGGAGCCACCATCGCAAATGGAAAAGGAGCTGTACCAAGGTCCGGACCGGGTGGTTATCCCCCAATGTTGTTGCAGCGATTTTCGAGGCCTCAACATTTCTGGCGCTAGAAGGAGGGCCATCCGCTATGAATGGCGAGTAAGCCACTGCCTGCAAACCATTCAAAGAGTAATTCACCCTCCACCTCTCCTCGAACATCTCGTTCGCATTCTGAATCTCCAGTATCCAGACGAGACGAAGAAGAATCAACTACTACTACTCAATTACATCATACTTCAGAACACTTAAGTCCAGAATCCTCTGAAGTTCAATCCATCATCTAGAAACTTCAAGGCTTCTCAATTTCGCCTCCTAAATCTAAAGTATCACAAGGCAGTCAAACTTCGTAATTTCGCTTACCCCCTCACCTTACCAGACTCCAAAGCGAAAAGCTAGGTATTGAACCACCCGAGTTTCCTTTATCTGAAAGGAAAAGGATTAAAACGACCGCTGAAGGTTCTGGTAGCGAAACCTTTTCTCCATCATCTTCCATTTCATCGTCACCTGTGCGAAGTCAAACACCCACTTCACCACTACATATCATTATTCATCAAGGGACTTCATCTCAAACATGCAATATTTTCAATCTGTACTTCCACCTCCCCCTCAAGCACCTGGAACACCACAAGCAATCGTTGGTAATCCTAAAATGGCCCAAAGACCATGGAGAAGCCCTGGTGCAGTCACCATGCCTGCACCTTTACATCCTTTACCTGATTACCCCGAAAAATGGCCACCCAAGTTCAATCCATATGTTGGAACTTCGGCAGAAGAACACATAAACAATTTTATGTTGTCAGTCAATCTTAAGGGAGTCACTGAAGAAGATGTGGTAGTAAGATTATTTCCCTATACACTGCAAGGATCTGTAGGGTCTTGGTATTTTTCCTTGCCCTCTGGATCCATCACAAGTTGAATATCTTCCAGGAACAATTTCTCACCAAATACAGCGATGACAGATCCTTATCTACACTTTTCCATGACCTTTCCAATTTAAGGATCGAGTCAACAGAACCCATTAAGGAGTTCAACTCCTGATTCAACAAACTCTTGAACAAAATCCCCACCGATGATAAGCCAAGCAACAAGTTAGAAGCGAATGGTATATCACTGCTTTGCCTTCGAACATAGCCATATTTGTCGATAGGGCTAAAGAGCCTACATTGGCCGAAAACATGAAGGAAGCACTCGTTGTGGAAAAAAGTGTAATCGCCTTAGAAAAGAAAACTGCCTTGGAAGAACGAAAATCTAAAAAAGTGTCCTTTAAAGACGACTCAAAGAAAAAGATCACTAAGGATCGAAATGACATGGAGGGCCTTCAGAAAGTCCTTAAAACCATGTCGAACGAAATGGTTGAAATAAAGAAACAAGTATCAGAATCTTCAACAAAGAAACCATATAGGAATTTCAAGAAACCCGAGTCCAAGCCTCCAAACGTTATATCATACGCAGACTCAGATCCTGAGGAAGAAGAGGAAGAAACATTTACACCATCTGAAGAAGAAGAAGAGGAAGTAGTTGAATGTCACGGGATGTGGGACTTTATACTCCCTAATTCTGATACTAACGCTGAGCAAGAAGCCTTTCCTGTCACTACAAGGAGTAAGGTACTCCCGAACCTGTTCAAGCTAATCCAAAGAAAAGAAGTGCTGGAACCAATGCTGCAAAGGAAAAGGTACCCGCAAGGAAGCCCGCCGCGACAGTATCTCAAAATCAGCCATCATCCTCCCCTACACCTTCGTCGTCTAAGACATTGGTAGTTTCTGATTCGATGGATTATAATATTGTCGATGACATGAAGAAAACTAAGGCAAACATCACCATGTTTGAACTTAGTAAATTAAAACATCAGCAAAAATTATTACTCAAAGGACTTAACGTGGTTCCTTCTTCACCTCTTCCCACCACTAAAGTTGCAAGCGACTCAGGACAACCCCCTTTTGGTAGAGTTGAGGCAACTGACACAATTCTGATTGGAGATAGATCGAACTCCTCAAATATAATGCCTACTTCAGTTTGCTCTAAACTAAATATAGAACCCAAGAAGTCTTCTATTCATATTGTGCAGTTATATAGAACTAAAGTTCAAGTTCTAGGGGAAATAAACTCTGTAATGATCAGGTTATCGGCGGATCCAAGAATAGTCCAAAGGATTGATATTCTAGTCGCTGATATACCTGAATTCTATGGGTTGATTCTAAGCAGGGATTGGTCAGAAAAACTCCATGGGTATATCTCCGCCGATTGGTCCCATATGTGGCTCCCCTATAAGGGCAAGCCCAATCAAATGAGGATCGATCGAGAGAAACATATGACCCACACTGTTACAGAATTTGAACAAGAAAATCAACCAGTCGCGTTCAACAACAATATCCTAGGAAATTATTCTTCCGAGTCATTTTTCGACAATTATATTTCCCAGCCATATCCTTTCTCAGTCGAAAATTTCGCATCACAAATTGAAAACTTTTCATGGACTGATAGGTCTAAATGTGTTAATGTTACTGAGAATGTTGTAACAAAAATTGTAGATAATTCATTATTTTGGTCTTTATATTTTGATGGATCTAAGTCCAGTGAAGGATCAGGAGCAGGATGCATTTTGGTCAGCCCGCAAGGAGAAAAAACAATGATGTCTTATAGATTAGAATTTGAATGCACCAATAACACAGCCGAGTATGAAGCGCTAGTCCAGGGACTGTACAAAGCGATCAACCTCAAAGTTCAATACTTAAAGGTCTTTGGCGACTCTGAAATTATTGTTAAACAGGTAAGGAATACAATTCATTTTCTTTCAAACCATCTCAAGCATTATCAATCGCTAGTACAAGAGCTCACTTCCCATTTTTTAGCATTCAATATTTCTTCCATTCCCAGGTCACAAAATTCGGCAGCCGACTTGCTAGCCAATGTCTCTTCCAAGCTGCTCCCTTCTGAAGACTATAGTCCAGATAGGTTTTCAGTAGAATTACTTTTTAGGCCATCCATACCTAACAACGTAACCAATTGTAGAGTGTTTAACCACGATGATGACATTTTACAATTTCTGACCTCCAAAAAATCCTATGACAATCAAATCATTGAGGAAGACGAGCACGATACTCAAATGCAAGGTAAATATGAGGAAAACTCAATCCCTAAGCGCGTAGTGAAGCTTGAAGACCTTTACGATATTAAAGACAAGTTCAAACCTGTGTCTAATACAAAGCTTCAGAGCTCTACCTTAAGGTTTGAATTAATAAACCTTGGCACCGAGCAAAATCCTCAAAAAATTAATTTAGGATTAGGACTTTCTATAGAGGAAAAGGAAGCATTTATTAGTATGTTACGAAAGAATAAACATGTTTTCACTTGGAAAATACGATGATCTAAAAACCTATGATACATCTATTATTCAGCACACTATTCCAATGCTTCCCGAACAGAAACCAGTTCAACAAAAGCTGAGGAAAATACATCCAAACTTAGAGGGTCAAATAACATCTGAACTCAATAAACTCTTGAAAGCTAAAATTATTTTTCCTGTACGACAATCAAACTAGGTCTCCAATATGGTACCAGTCAGAAAGAAAAATGGCGACATAAGGATTTGTATTGATTTCAGAAATTTAAATAAGGCAAGCCTAAAAGATAATTTCCCATTACCCACTATGGAGAAGATACTCCAATCAGTGGTAGGCTCAGAGTTAATGTCCTTCTTGGACGGTTTTTCAGGGGATAACGAAATTTTGGTCCACCTCGAGGACCGACTCAAAACCACATTCAGAACAAAGTGGGGAACATATGCATATCAGAAAATGCCTTTCGGACTTATTAATGTAGGAGCCACTTTTCAAAGAGCGATGGATATCGCTTTCAAAGGGTTAATTAATAGAATAATAGTCATCTATTTAGATGACATTACTGTATTTTCTAAAGAGAGATCCAACCACTTGCATGATTTGAATCAAATCTTTCAACGTTGTAAGAAATACGGTATTTCTCTAAACCCTAAGAAATCCTTTTTCGCTCTTGATCAAGGTAAGCTCCAAGGCTTTATTTTATCTAAAAATGGCATCTATATTGATCTAGACAGGATTAAAGAAATCTCTGAAATCCCTTTTCCTCATAATAAGAAATCCATGCAGTCATTTTTAGGCCAAATCAATTTTGTAAAAAGATTCGTTCCAGATTTTTCTCAGATTATTTTACCACTTCAAACTATGATTAAGAAAAATTCAGTCTTTAAATGGGGATCGCCAGAAAATGAAGCATTTGAACTAATCAAACAATCAATAATCAATGTCCCGGCTCTAAATACTCCAAATTTTTTTAATCATTTTACATTGTATACCATCACATCCGATTGCTCTTATGCTGCAGTACTTACACAGATCAACGATCACAATTTGGAAGCACCAATTTCATTTTATAGCTCAAATCTTCAAGGTGCAGAACTAAACTATTCTGAAGTAGAAAAACAAGCCTTTGTTGTATATAAAGTGGTTAAACATTACAGACCCTTCCTTTTAAAATCCCATACAAAGGTTATAGTTCCTTTCTCCTCAGTTAGACAACTATTAATCCAAAGAGAACTAGGAGAAAAAAGGGCAAATTGGGTAACAACGCTCCAAGAATATGATCTAGAGATCAAGCCAGCAAAGATTGTTAGAGGCCAAGGTTTTTGCAGGTTATTGGCAGGAGCATCCAACATTCCGGAATCAAGCGATACAGATCAATCTGAAACCATTAACCAGATAAGTATCATTGACTCTGAATCACGGTATGCTGATTTAATATTTTACTTGAAAAATGGATATGCACCTCCCAACCTGTCCTACAAAAACAAAAGGGCCATAAGATTGAAAGCAAAAAAATTTACCATTATTGATGATGTGTTTTTAGGCAAAATTATGATTCTGTTTTATTAAGATGCCTTGAAAAACAGGAAGCACAAAGGGTCTTGCAGGAATTGCATGATGGACCAGCAGGAGGCCACTTCGGATCTGATACCACAACTAACAAAGTCATCCATGCTGGGTATTACTGGCCCACTCTGTTTAGATATGCTCACGAATATGTAAGGAAATGCCAAAATTGTGGGACAAAGCCCATGAAGATAAAGGAAAAAACACCAAGTTCCAGAAGATGTGGCTTGGACCATTTCAGATCTGTGAAAAGATAGGCCATTCAACCTTCATGCTACAAGATTTATCAGGGTTGAGAGATTCTGTCCCTCTTAATGGTCTAATCTTAAAGAAAACTTTCAATTGAGGAGGTAACCCCTTCTCCTTTCAATAGCATTTTCGTAGTTTATAGAAACATTAGGAAATAAAACTATAAGGCATCTTCTATTTTGACCTTTGTTGTATTCAAAGAGTTTCTCAAAACGAGTAGTGTGATATTTACTTTTAAATAAATAGAAGTCTTAAACAAAAGGAATGATTTCTAGGAAATTAGTTGTAATTGCATTCTAAAACTACACTACAATCTTAGTGAACCCCTCTCGAAGTTTATAAATCTTATAAATCATTTTAGATTTTTCAAATTGGTTACAAAAAGGTTATCAATATTAAAATAGGAGCTAATCCAAATTCAACATCTCCAACTCTTACCTTGTCATACATCCTCTCTTAAGAAGGAAATTGTCTATCCCATTTACTCAAGTTCATGATTATTCAGGGTGTAATTCCAAGAATATTGGATATAAAAGTTAAGAGGTCTTATTACAAGCCTGCTTACCATGTTCATAGGGAAATAGTTTAGCCGACATTACCAATAATGCATACCAAAACAGGGTAATGGCTTCAATTGTAAGACAAGGGGTCTCATCACGAGCCAACTTGTTCAGTTAGATTACTACCAGTGAATGGCATTGTCACTTAACTGGCCACCACACCAGGGCAATGGATTTTTATCTTACAAAATAGCAGAAAAGGAAAAGAAATACAAAATGCGAAAAAACATATTTTGAATTCATTCTGATAATCATGCTCTAAAGTGAATGGGACAATAGACAATGATATGGTTCAAAGGTATCCCTGCCGAAACTATGGACGTTTGCTGGCAGCAGAGGCTCTACCTGTGACAAAGGAGTTAATTTTAATAGCTGATTTGGAAAATTTCTCTGTTTTATCAATACCAACCAACAAACGCCAATTTAAAATCTAGAATGTCTCTATTTTTATCAAAAGAGGAAATTAGCAAAGAAAGTTTTGTTTTGTCTAAAATGCAACTATACCTAGTTATACTAGAATTTTTCCCCTTTTGAATAAAATTTCTATTTTGAAAAAGTTTAAGCATTTCTATACTTTTCAGAGATAACTGTTTCTTCCAGTGAATCGCCAATTGTTGTGCCATACAACAAACCCCATTTCATATCATTACTATTCCAAAACTATAATGTGAAATGGGTCCCTTTTTAATTTTTGTTTTAAATTGGCATCAATTTAAAGTTCTATTTCAAAAAGGCCCAAAGAAATAAAAGAAAACATTATTAAAAGGCCTGTTCCATAAAACGAATCAAAAAACCCCAACGTAAAACGATTTATCTTTATCATTGCGATAAAGCGATCGCAAGATCGCATATCGCAATGACAAAGAGAGCACAACTTAAGGGACATCTTGATTTCAGCCGATGCGAAATCGCTATCGGATATCGGAAAAGCATAAAGTAACACAATTAACAACCCTTGCTCTGATGCGATACGAAATCGGCAATCGGAAATCGGCAATAATACTTAAAGTGCAAATAAGCTCCCCCTTGCCCGATGCGATGCGATATCGCTATCGACGATCGGCGACTCACCATGCCCTCATTCTAAACGGCCCTACTCGCTACTCCCGACGCGATGTGATATCGCTATCGGCGATCGGGGATTCCAAATGAAACCAAATCAATAAATTAGGATTTCCCCGATACCCGATTGCGAAAAGGTTAAAAAGCGCAATTTTCAAAGTAAAAATTATAAAGGCAGTTTAATATGATTTATTCGTAATTAAGGAAATATCTTTTGAAAATCCGCTCATCCGTGTCCAACCGCCAAATCGCCCAAGACATGCTTCAAATAAATCATTCGGCCATTAACCGAAGTGACTGGTATTAATGAGATTGGCAGGCCTTAACGGCGATTTAATGAAAACAGCAAGCTTGCGATCTATTCACAGATTTGATCTGAAAGTCGTCTTAAGTCAATCAATCACTATGAATGCATTAAGATATATATACCTCACTCTATTCAATTCATGTTATTGTTTCTCGTGTTACGCCTATCTTTCGCTCTGTGCAGGATTCTTCCACAGAGACAGAATTGAGTGGAATGGGAAAGAAGTCCAAAAAGACTACAATGCCTACTGCTTCGCCAGCTGCAGGGCAACCTGTTGTTGATTAAAGCGGTAAAAAGAAAGGGCTTATATCAGATACGACATGCCTGGGACTTACCAGGGCCACTTGGCAAGGAACATATAATTTGATTGAAGCCGAAGAGCCAAAGGTGATAGGGATACAAGTCTCATGCGATAGTACCAGCAAATCAGAGGCCAATCTAAAAGACTTGGCTAACTCCTTTCTGCAGAGAATAGCGGCCCGGGAGCAAATTATCCCATATACGGATGTGGTAAGGTGGGAAATCCAAGAGATCCCAATTACCAACAGATTGTTTAGCATTGTAGATGGGAGGATTTTCGGTTCTTTTCGAGCCGAAGATCTAAGGAAAATGTATCACCTACCGGCAGAAGAGAAAAAATAAAATGCGGCATTTCGGGAAAAATTTCGATCAGAGAACGAGACCGAGTCCGAACAAATTCGAGGTTGGAGACAAAATCCAGCAAAGCACAAGCATGAATCCTTGGGTAAGTACTCAGTCGACTCCCTATGTTCTCCTTACTGCTATGCTGGAATTATGTTTTGTAGGCTATGGGGATTGCATGAATCCGCCAATTTTACCATAGAAATGGTCCCCTTAATGGAGGCAGCATGTAGTGGCGAGATTATGGATTGGGCGGATATATTATCCGACAAGTTAGCCAAGGCCATTCTCGATTTCAGCTTTAACTCTCGCGTCACAGAGAGGTTCATTCCGCCATTTTATTACAGCGCCTATGTGTTGGATGTATTATGTTTTAATTCTGAGTTTCCTGTGCTCGGATGTAGGTGGACGTCGTAAGACCCCACACCCATCCACATATATCATCAAAAGTTGTGGAAGACCAATTACAAACACCACCTTTAACAAATCTGCAACGGTTTCATGTTGCCAATTTATTACTCCATTTTTGATAAGCCTGCCCCGAAGATTTTTGAACAAGCAGGGGTAGATTTGATCGCAGTAGCAAGTTGGTTTGGAGAGGAGAAATTCACCTACATTAGAGTTTTTGGCAGTCAGGCAAGGCCCCATGTGCTCCCACTTTACATCCCTGATAACTTACTTGCCAGGGAAGTAGCTTATCAAATCAATGCTGATGGGGTTACTTAGACCCTGAAGAAAGCGAAAAAGCATGTTTGGCCCTCTTTTCCCTTACGAATTGGAATTTATAGCTTGCATGATATCAAACATACAGAGAAGGAAGCTGGGAAGATAAATTCGCTCACTCTGGCTACTCTGCCAAGCAGGCAGTATGATCCAAGGAAAATCTCTTACAATGCACTCGACCAGGCCAAATTGGCCAAGGTCGAGCACAAAGAAGACAAATTCGAGGATTTGTTTGCATCGGCCGAATCACTGTATCAAGTTAAGTCGCTTGCCAGAAATGTATACAACGATGAGGGGCTAGCCGAATTTAACAGAATTAGAGAACAGAGGTTGCAAACTCTACCTCTAGACCTGTTAGGGACTATTCCGACGACGACAAAATCAAGCGAGCCTGAGCAGCGAAGTAATACGCCACCTCCTACTACATCAAAGCAGCAGGAGGAAGTGCATAATCAGAGGCAGGAAGAATTCAACGACCTACCCAAATCAAAAGAAACAAAAATAATTCCTAAGGATCCATCGGGCGAAATCATTTTGCAAATTGAAGAGATTCCCCCTTTGGATGTATTTTATAGCCCTAAGCATAAAGTTGTTGTAAAGCGACAGAGGAAAAGGAGAAGGGCTGATCAACCTTCTCTATTCCCTGAATTAACAATGACGGGCAATGTTGTGTGGAAAGAGGAATTTGACCCCTCCGATGACTTAACCAAGCTATCGCAATATGCTGGAGCATATTCGGCGGCGACGATTGATAAAGCATCGGAGGTGAGCAGTTTATTGAAAGCGAAGGATCAAGACATCTCTTCGCTACAGGCACAATTATCGGAAGTTCAGCAGAAAGCAGAGCAGGCGGAGCAGGAATTGCTAGTGTAGCAGTAGAATAATTATCAGCTGACCAAACATTTACAAGAGGAGAAACAAAGGATTAACGAGGGCGCAATCCAAAGACAAAAGGAACTATTGGCAGCATTGGAGCAATTAAGAATATCGACTGAGGGAACGATAAAAGCTAAAGATGAGCAAATCGCTCAATTGTCCACTCAAATTGAGCAAATGAAAAGGCTCCCTCAGGTAGATGAATTCAAAGCAGAAGCGCTTCAGTTAAATAAGGCATTGATTAATCAGGTTAAGCTCCTATGTCAGTAGATTACACAAGCAGAACCATTATGCGAGTTAGTAGCATCCATAAGCGAAAAGGTAGAAAAAGAAAGGACTGATTTGGATCAGGCCGAAGAAACACTAACAAATTTTATAGAATGGCAAGATTTCGATCAAGGCCAAGCGACTAATCTACCAAGAATTCTAGAATCGAACAAAGAAATATTATTCACATAATGGAAATCACAGTAAATGAAGGCAGAAAGAGCGATTTTCAAATGCAAAGCAACCACTAGCAATTTGGTTGAATTAGTAAATAATATGCTTTATTTTTCTAATATGATTCCCAATGTACTCCAGGTCAATTAACAACAACAAAGATGTTGGAGCATTCATGATACCCGGAGCTGGAGAAAAATGGAAGATTAATCGCGGGAATCAACAATTTAGCATGGGATGCTTATTGGTTCTTCTTAGTGAAGCCATACAGCCAAAGAGCCGCCTTAAAATGCCTCACATATGCTATCGGGTATATCATACTCGACATTCAGGATGTCACCTTTGCTGCCCAATTCAGCTTGCGCCTCAACAGACCGCCAGAAGTGGAGCTGATGCTTGCGATAAGCCAGCTCAGGTTTAAAGGCAAACAACCTGAATCATGATTCACATCACCGACTGCGAGATCGCCCCAAGGAAATAGATCGCATTTACTGATGCCAATTTAGTAGGATTTTGTTTCATAGATTTTTTAGCTTAGTAGTATTTATAGAACCTTTCATGCATTTAGAAAGGGTCGTAAAGTTTTGTATATGAATTAAACCCTAAAGTTGCACTATTGTACTTCAGGGATATTCTTTTATGAAACTAAACCAATTATTCTAAATTTAATGAGGAAGGTTTTTATGCAAATGTGCACTAATGTCTTTGTTTAAAAGCATTTCTATATTGAAGAAGGAATTTTGAATAGTGATTGATATTTCGGATTGATCAGCAGCTCACATGGCACTATTATCTGCGTCTATACTCATTCCTGTTACATGAATTGTTGTTTAAATTTCTCTTGCTATTATCGCTTATATATATATGTGCTTTTCGCAGCATCCTTTATGTATTCCACTATTGGTTGTCTATAGCATGCTTCTCCTTCAATCGTATATATGTATCGATGATATAAACAACGAATGCAGTAATTTGTATTTATTGCTTCATTGTGACTATTAATATGAAGTAACCTTTGAATGATTGAATATCTTATGTTTATGTGACAGAGTCATTTATATGCCTGTTAGATAGATAAATATTATTTAACGCTGCATTCTGAATGAATAAGTTGTTCCCGGGATTAGTATTAGTTTCCCTATTTTTGTCAATAGAATAAGCTAGTCGCCTTATCATCAAAAACAAACTATTCATCACCCATCCATCCCTTTTATTCAATATCGGGAAACGGGTCCCGTTATCTCCAGTCGGAGCCACCATCCCAAACGGAAAAGGAGTTGTACCAATGTCCGGACCGAGTGGTTATCCCCCAATGTTGTTGCAACGATTTTCGAGGACTCAACAGGTATTAACAATGATTGTGTTATGTTCCTAAGACATTTAAACTAAGAAAATAAAGAAAGAAGTGTCAAAATGGATGAAGATATCTTACATGCATTCCGAGAGGAACCTAGAACAACTTCTCAACCACTTGAAGTTAATGATTATTTATACTCTTGCTATCATAAATTTTATCATATTTTTTTATTTTTATTTAGATCTTCATGACCATGGTATTGCAGATCCATGTCTCATAACATGGGATATACTCCCAATAGAATACCTTGGGTAATTTTCAAAAAATGTACTATATCTCTTTATTCGTATCACCTTAATAAAAAATATTGAATATAGAAACTAGTTTTTCTTGGTATTTGGGGATCGATTACAGTAACAAAAATGAATAATGTCATCTCTTTCAAGGGCTTTATTCGGCCCAAGCAAGAAACATTGTAAGTATTTTCATATTCAAGGGTTTTAAAATCATTTTAATCCACCTTCAAAATGGAACCAACCCTAAAGACCTTTTCCTCCACTGAGTATGTGGACATAGAATGATTACTCTCTATTGGTTCTTTCATTTTCAATGCTTTCATGTTTTAAGGAATGACTATTTCAAGCTGGATGAAATGGAAGATCAAGCATTTCGATTAACAGGGGGATCATTATTAATCATTGACCAAGTCTCATATTCTCCCATCCCATGACTTCCTCCTTGTTGCAAAAGGTAATTTTTGTGACTATTGGGAATGAAAAGTAGAATTACAAGTCAACAATATTGGTTTTGGGGGAGTGGACATCACTTCCACCTACATTTGCCCCATGCGAGTATATTATTATTTTTCACTCCCATGGTCTTAGAATCATTTGCGCATGGAGCGGTTTGTTATGGTTTATAATTAGGGAGACAAAGGTATAATTGATGTTATATTGAATGAGCATAGGCACAAGATTGGATTTTCTCAATGCTAGATGAATTTGTTGTCTCTCATTGTCCTTTCGCATGAACTAGTCACACCTCAAATGATAAATTTAATGGTTTGAATTCTATATGTGATGTTTATTGTTATGTGACCAGATCACAAAAATAGAAGAAAAGATATATCAACAATTTGAAAATATGCCTCCTCAAGGGGGAAACCTCCTTTTACATCAAATAAATGAACAATTCTTGAATGATTCAAATGAAAAAACATCCTTAGTACACATAGGGGTCTAAAGGGTCAAAATATAATTAGGACCTAAATGACACTAATAATGTAAGGGCTCACGATAACAATTGTGGGTTTTTAAGGGCCACACCAATAGAAATATGGGTTACTATGGGACACAACAAGAATAATTTGGGGGCTACACTAGTATTATAGGGACCTAACATACCCCTATCCTTAAAAAAAGGTGTAGTCCTCGATGCTTGATTAGTTTTGCATGCTTCTATATGAAATACTTATCTTCCCATGTGGAATCTTCAGTAGGTAAGTTCTTACAGTTGATGAGATACTGTCAAATTGATCGATTTTGTAGTTGTAAGATTCTTGTTTTTGTGATTGCTTTAGGTCCTATATGATCTTTCCTTCTTTGTCAAGTTAAGGAAATATAGTTTGAGCTCAGAGCTTGTCACCCATAACCTTATTTAAGCATGAAACATGGAAAAATTGGTGTACTCACAAGGTTGCTGGAAATTCCAATTTGTATGCCATAGTACCAATCCTTTGAAATACCTTGTAAGGGCCAGAGTATTTAGGTGATAATTTATTATCCTTCTTGGATTGCTCGAGGGACATTTTTCTATATAATTGTAGCTATACAAATAACTGATCACCTACATCAAAACTTCTTTCACTGCGCTATTGATATTCCTGTTCTTTTACTCAATTATGCGCCATAGTCACGTTATAATTTACGAATTTGAGAACTTGTGATTGAAGCTTGATGTGATATTCCTCTGCTTGAACCATAGAATCATCTCTTAAAGATGATGTGATGGATGTTGGATGATATCCATAAATTTCCATAAATGGGGTCATTTTTGTTGCAGTGTGGAAGTGTTGGTAAATTTGTCATTGATATCAATATGAGTACAAAACCTAGTGGAAAATCCTAACCCTAGCATTTCTTGTTGAGGATGAAAAACCTAGATACATGGAAAATCTCTTGTTGGCACCAACCATAAATATATTTGATGAAACCCTAGGTCTATGCCCTTACATGGCTCATTCATATGATGAAACCCTAAAGATGCTTATGTTAACGTAAAAGTCCTAGAATGATTAAATGATGCCCTAATCCTAATGAGTTAAAAGCCCATGTGATGAAGTCCAAATATAGTATCCCTAGATATATTAATATGTCAAAGAAACCTTAGTCCTTGTATTGAATCCTAATGCATGAATATCACATGCACTAGCATGTCGAAATAGTGAAAATTTTCTAATCCAATTGATGCTCTAATTCCATAAAAGAAATTCTTCAATAGGGTTGTTATAAAAACTATGCATATGATGAAAGAAAAATTAAATTTCCATCATTAGAGGTCATATATTGAAGGGAATACTACATGATATTATAGAGGAGGTCATAACATTTCCAATAAGTACTTACTTGCCTACTAATTCCTTACCGTTGAAGAGAAATCAATTTTTGAAATCAACATATGTAAAAAATTGTCAAACTATCCAAGATGAATTGAGTAGGCTCAAAATCATTGGAAAAGAGATGTGTCCCTTAAGAATACAGAAAAACCACTATAATATAAATCTAAATTCATCTATTCAAGCTCATATCTTTTGGTGGAGACAACAAGAGGTAGAGAATAAACAACAGCCTAGAAAACAATGAAGACAAGTTTTTGGAATTGTTCTTGGGTTAAATAGTCTCACACAGGTTCGAGCTAGGAGCAGAGAAGTTTCCATAGCTGTCGTGGTCAAAGCTATCGTAATTGTCATGGTCGAAGCTATTGTAGTTTTTGTGGTCGAAGCTTTCGTAGTTCCCTTGGTTGTAGCTACCGTGGTCAAAGTATTGTTTTATTGCGATTGGACAAATAGAGCTTGTTGAGTTTTATCTTAAGAACATAATAGGGCAGAGTTGGAGAACCTTTGAAGAACTTATGAGAAGTCTTTGAAGGAGTATCCTTAGGAATTCTTTCAAGAATAAATTGAAGGCTTGTTGGGCACTATTGGGGCTTGTTGAAGGGACATTGAACACCTTAAATTGTGTTGAGATTGAAAAGGTATTTTGAAGGTTTAGTCAAAATATTTTTGAAGACACATTGAAGTGAAAACTTAGAATCTTGTTGAGGATATTGTGAAGGCATATTGGAAAAGAATTATTGAAGACTTAAGAAAATCTTGGAGGCACCCTTGGAGATCATAATGCATTGATGGGAGCCCTCATAATGTGACCTTGAAGAAAATTGTTTCGGTGACATGCAGAGTCATGGAGACACTTTTCGAGAACCATAAAGTTGTCAATAATGAAAGAAGGGTTATTGAACATTGATTGAGAGCATTACTATGGTTTGTTTCAGAAGACATTAGGAGCCTTGAAGAACTGTTGAATCCATATTGAAGATCTAAAGCAGAGGGTTGGAGCCCTGAAGGATAGGATTCCTCAAGAATCTCAGGTTGAATCATGTGTCACTGGAGAGGTTGGAGCCTTAAAGATTAGAGCCTTGTGGAAAATAGTGTTGGAGCCCTAGACGTTGTAGTCTCATGAAGACCAAGTTGGAGCTTTGCACCTTGGAGGTTGGAGCCTTGTTGATTGAAGATTGGGGTCTTTAGGGTTGGAGCCCTAAGATATTGTTGCACTTGATTATTGTAAAAGGAGGATTGAATTCCTCATCATTGATTAATACAATTATTATTCTATTTCTTTTTACTCTGTGTTATAATTATAAGTGATCTAAACTGGTAAAAAATAACAATTGTAAAGAAATATTGATTCATCACCCCCTCAGTATTTCCAGCTATTAGAATTAGAGATAGTGGCCTCTTGATGCTTCATGTAAACCAGAGCCTCATTGTGGAGCTACAAAAACCCTTTGCCTACACTTTTGTTGGTTTTGTGTTGGTTGCTACAGGATTGGTCTCCTTCATGTGGCAGCCACACTATCCCTTCCAAGGCCCCATATTTCTTCATGAAGTACATTCAGTGACATGGATACATCATGGTGAGCCTATGGAAAATAATAGGAGCTCTCACGAGTCCATTGTTTTGTGTGCTTTTTCATGGAAATATGTGGAATCCTGAGAAGGGGGTTGATTGGATGGAGTGGATAAAAGATAAAGGAGGTTTTATAAATATTTCCTAAAATTTTCCAAGGTAAAACATGATTTTTGACCTCCTTCCCTAAGCATATCTCAATCTTGTAGCACTTATGCTCGATCCTGTAGCAGTTCCAGACAATCTTGTAGCGCTGCAGGATTGAGGCAAAATCAGGTGTAGTTGCTCTCTAGGTGATGGAGGGATGTAGGTAGATGGGGAAAATGATGGAGGAAATGCAGTGGCTAGGTTAGGGAATGGAGAAATTAGTTGTGGGCTATGTTCCTTCAGTTGTTGTCCCTTTGTTTGTCTAGAGTCCTACAAAAGAAAAGTGTTAGTAGAATTGATGTAAGGACTCCCTTACCTCTGTGTGCTGCCTCCTTGTGTTTACCTTTTTCTCTTTTTTTTTTTTGAGACATGTTGATTGCCTTAGAAGATGTTTTCAATCTGCAAGCCTGCCTCAGGCACCTTAGAGGAGGTTTTCACTTGGGGATCTTTTCAACATAGTTTTCCTTTTTTTTCTCTTTTTTTCTCTTCAGTTTCCTTGTAGAGGTTTTCAACCCTAGAGTTGGTCTTAGATTCCTCATGGAGGTTCACCTAGGCCCCTTAATTTATTTTTTCTTTATTTTTTCTTTTTTTTGGTCAGAAGCTTAGTGATTGGGGGTTGTAAGCCTCCCAACTACATTCATCTCCTTTCTAATTGAACTAATAATCTCTTATTTGGACCAAGGTCTTTTGTACAAATTCAACTGGTAAATGTTAACAAGCAAGGGGATGCTTTCCTCATCAATTTTTTTGATTTGGATAGACCCATTCCAATAACATGTTTCCATTAGATAGGGGCCCAACCACCTTGTCATTAAGTTTGCTTTGAAACCATTGAATCTTGAATCATATATAAGGGCCCTATCACCCTCTTGAAAATCTCTCTCCCTAATATGTGTATCATTCCATATTTTCCTCTGTAGCTAGACTACCTTAGTGCATAAGAGAGCCTACAATATGAATTCATATAAATAATTGAGCTAGAGTAGCCTCTCCTGGTATGCTGCACTGAGGTCTAAGTATAATTGAGTTGTCATCCTTAGGGTACTATATTCAAATTCAATGGGCAGAAGGGCCTTCTTTACATAAACTAATTCAAATGGGGTTAATCCATTGGTGGTTGTCCAAGTGGTATTATACGCCCAAGTGGCTTCCATAAATCTATCTACCCAATCCTTTCTATTGTTGCTAACAACCTTCACCAAAATGTTCTCCAAGGATATGTTTGTGACCTGCACTTGCCCATTTTCCCGAGGATGATAAGCAATGGATTTCATGTGCTTGATGTGGTGTTGGTTCATCATTTCTTCAATCAAAATTGAGGTGAATTGTGTCCCTTGATCAATAAAAAAATCCCTTGGAAAACTGAATGTGTAAAAGATTTTCTCCCTCTGAAATTCAACCACCTTATGCTTAGTTATTGCCTTGACTTCCTTTCCATCGACCCATTTAGTTAAGTAATTAGTGCACACAACGATGTACTTCTTTTGTCATGATGGGGTATCAATGTGTTAGGGTCCCACCCTAACCCCGTTATTTATGTAGTGGGATCATGTCATAATAAAGAGTCAATAAAGCCCATATTAATAATTGTAAGTGGTTAACCCGCTATTAATGACGGGACCACAGTTAGTTGCAAATGGGCCTAGTGTTAGATAGATGGTATTAATAAAACCCATGGTATTGATCCATGGTATTGCATGTATGAGTCATATATAAAGGATAGAGACTCCCTGCGAGGAGCATCGTGTCTTATTTTTGAATCGAGCACTGCTCTATTGGAGGTTGCCCCCTCGAAGAGGCCACTGAGCATTGCTTTCTGAATAATAAAATATTTGCTGTTGACTCTCACTATTCTATGTTCTAGGTATCTTTCTTCGCATATTCTGTATTTGGGTATCTTTTGTAGGTTAAGATAATAACAAGTGGTATCAGAGCACTTTTTAGGGCCGGTGGGATCTCCATTTCTTAGCAAAAAAAAAATTGGCTAGAGACGTGTTCCGGCGTCTTTAAACCACGGGATCTGTCGTTGAGCGCATAAACCTGCAGATTTGGGGAGGCATGCACACAGGAAATACAAGAGGTGGTCATGCTTGTTGGACTCCCTTGTAACCCCTGTGGGTACCCCTTCAAGTAGTAGCGCAATAGATAGAACCGCGTATGGACTGTCTTCCACATAACTTCTGGGTATATCGGAAGCCCCCTAGCTCCTCTGCAACCTAGCCATAGATAAACTGTCAGCCGTATTGCTGCTACAATACACCGAGAACAGCACTCGAAGAGATTACTCGCTCGTACGATAGGGTAGTCAGGTTGTATCGCTAAGGGTACGGTTGATCCTCCTTAGTTAGAGCCCTGAAACATTTGGCCGAGTACTACCGTCAGACCCTTATGTATATTGCGATGTGTAACACTTGACACTCCTCGAGACCATAGTTCCCTTTTCTATCTTAGGATCACGCATCATCTTTGCCAGATCCGCTCGTGTAAAAGGGTGCAGCAGCAGCAAACAACAGTCCGATCTATTAGATCAATCAGATCCATATCAGCAATCTGTTCCGCCGCTCAGAGTTATCCGATCCGCCATTCAGATCTCTCAGATTCACCTGATTTGAGTAGTTGTGTGGGGTTCCTATACCAGAGCATGATTTTCGCAGGACTTTTGACAGCATTGACATTTTGAGGATTCGACGACTACAATATTGCTAAGGAAGGAGTAAAACTCCATTAGGAGTTTCCAAAAAAAAAATTCTAAGATCTCCCAGGGTGCTTACTAGTGATCTAGCCCATTAGAATCAGGACGACGAGCTGAGCACGGTGGTAACATTCAAGTATTAGTGAAAAAAAAAATTTGGCGGTCCCAAATTTCAAGAGCATCACGTCGGTGCATGGGAGAAACTAGAGCTCAAGCTATGGTGAATGAGAGGATGGAAAAACTTGAACAAAACTTGCAATCCCTCCAAACTCAGCTTGACAATCTAACAATATTAATCCTGAGTGTAATCCTAAAGGGCAAGGAGGAAGCCCATGAGGAGGCGTATATTGGCAATGGACACAGTGAGGGTGAGTCTAGCCATACTCCTCACCTCTGGGCCCCCCAAAAACAACAATCCCGTCCGAGACCTCTCAATTTGGATATGCATAAATTTGATGGTTCTCAACCGGCGGCATGGATAACACAAATGGAGTAGTATTTCAATCTGAATAACATCCTAGATAATGAGACTCAACTTATGGTGGGGAGCATGTACTTGGACAATGAAAGGTGGCAATGGTGGGAATGGCATCAACATTGCAATGCACCTTTTTTGACTTGGGACAAATTCAAAAAACCTCTTACAGACCGCTTTGACCAGGAATCTTCTTTTTTGGGTCGTCTTACTAAGCTCCGACAGACTGGCACAATGGATTAATATATTACAGCCTTTGAAGCCTTAGCCTTCTGCACTAGGGGTCTCTCATATGTGTTCTACACAAAATGTTTTATCAGCGGTCTTAAAGAGGCCATAAAAGCCCACATCCAACTGCACCACCCTCCCACATGGATTGAGGCTTGCAAGTTAGCTCGTAATGTGGAACGTGCATTGGCAGCCGAGTCCACTCGCCCAAATTTCACCGCCAAGGGTCCCCCCACACAGGCTCACAGCACGACTCAAACACTTAAGGTGCAAAAGGTGTCACCTGTAGAAATGGCCGAAAGAAGAAAGCGGGGATTATGTTACTACTGTGATGAAAAATACTCCCCAGGTCACAAATGCAAGGAACCCAAATTTTTTCAAATTGATGCCACTGATTACAGCTCATCGGAGGAAGATCCACAACTTGAGGAACCTAAGGCGGTAGAAGAGGACAACCAAAAGGACAATGTCCCTGACGAACCAGTTATTTCACTGCATGCTCTGGCAGGGATTTCTTCACCTCAAACTCTCAAAATCAGAGGTTTTATTAAACATCGCCTAGTAGTAGTCTTGATTGATAGTGGAAGTACACATAATTTCATCCATCAAAAAGTCGCGGAAGCAATGCATTGTTTTGTACAAGCAGTTTCTAACTTCCAAGTCCAAATTGTGGATGGGGGCACAATGAAATGTGAAGGCCATTGTGAAAATGTCAAACTTCAAATGGGGGATTATCAGTTGAAGACCC
>APFE031110116.1:0-22243 GCA_000404065.3 Pinus taeda | reverse complement strand
ATTTCTTTAAAACCAAGCACTTATGGAACACAACCAATGTTAGCAAGTCCTATACTCCAAATTCTATTTTTCTATGTCTCAAGTTCAAATATCATCTATAGACCAATGGAAGTTCTTGTTTTATTGAACAAGTGAATCAACTATATCTCCACAAATGGGCTCCTTCTTCCTTTTACTTGCCATATTTCTTTATCCATTCAATGCACTTAGATATACATGATATATCAAGTGAGGCTTTAAGAATCTCTTACCTATATAAATATTGGTTTGTCAAAGAATTTAGTAACACATCCCTTCATCATGTACTGCCTTCATCAGGCAATATGAGAATAATAATGAGAAGCTAAATAACCTATGGCATGTTTTTAAGTGGTCTATTGGTGGATAATTCACACATGACAATATCAATCCCTTTCCACGTTGGAGATCTTACTTTCTTAAACGAGCTTTCAGTTAGTCTCAAAAGGAGAAAATGGATATTTTTCCATGATTTCTACCAAGTATGGTGTATAAGTGGATAAGTCACTTTGATAAAGTATATAGTATTCCTTGTTTGGAACATTTATGTCCGCGGAGAAATAGAAGTGCAGGGGAAAGCATGTGCAGGAGAATGAGGTGTGCAAAAGGTTGGACGTGTGGAGAACTATGTGGATGGATTATTCTACACACTTATAAAAACATATAACTATGGAGTAGTTTGGGGTGGACTATGTGTAGAAAAGGGAGTGTACGAAGAGTGGGAGATGTGTGGAGTGCAAATACATGCTTCAATTTTAAAGGATTCTACGCATTACCTTTTGAAAAAATGACTAAGTATGGGGTTTAAGAAAATCAAAGGAAAGAACAAATAGAAAATTATGTCAATAAAATAGGTCAACAAAGCCACAAATCACTAGTCTTCTACTCTCATAAGTATTACAAGGATGAGTGCTCCCTTTGCTCCTCGTTGACCATTGGGATTGGTCAAAATCTCAAAGATAGCATTTGAGGGAATGACATTTCCCCCTTGTTTTTATATAGATGGTACTCTTATATGATAAAAAACACAAAAGAATTTAAAAATGGAAAACAAGAAATGTTTGATAGAGGAATAGGATTTTTATAATGAAATGAATATTCACAATAATATAATACAAAATTTACATAACCTTGAATAAAACTAGATATTTTTTGACATCAATTTCTAACATAGCAGAAAAGTAAACAATCATATGTTGGATAGAAAAAATAAAATGGAACAACTTTGCATAGAAATTTAAAGGATAATTGTATTTAAGCTCAGAGAGATGAAATGAGTTACACACTTTCAATCTTAAGCTTAAAACCTAAAGTGAAAAGATTACACTGACGATGAATTCCTCCTAGTTCTATGCAAAACCTTTTCAAAAAGTAGATAGATGTTTAAATAAGAGTATAATATATGAGAAAGTAAAACACATTTGTCCATTTAAGGACAAGAATGGGGCTCCCATAAACCATAAAAATAAGAAAAATACTTGAAAGAGAAAAAAAACTACAATTAGAAATTAACATTGATAATAAAAAAAACCTTTGAACTGAAAAAGGTTGAATGATTACTAAATGGAAATAAATTATATGAAGAGGGGAAGACCAAACTAAACATTATCCTTACAATATTGGAAAAATACATTATTTCTTGTTAAATACCTCCTTTCTTTAAATAATGGATGCACACTAAAGACCTAACCATCAAAATTGTGAATGAGTCATCTTGAAGTCATTATAGATTCCAAAGAATCTTTGAGCCATTTCTCAATGCAATTTTGTAATGGTGCAACCATCACCTCATGCTTTACTCGGATCTCAAATAATTCATCTTCAATTTCTTTTAAGTCATGGTTGGCTTGATGTTAAATTGTTGATTGATCTTCATTTTTATTTGTTTATGAAATATTTATTTCTCAATTTCTTCCTTAGGAAAATTAGCAAGGTTGTTTAAGTTGTTACCTCATTTGGATTTTAAGCATCAACATGATCTTCAATTTTCTCTTGAATTAATACCATTGCATGCATAATTAAAATGGGAAACTCCAAATCCTTGGTCACCTCAATTAACTTAATGAATAAATCACTCCTTGTATTAAAGTTGTCACATTTAGAATTTAATTATCATAGTGTGTTAATTCTTTCCATCCAAAAAGCCTTTAATTGCTTCACTCTATTTTTTGATAGTAAATTTTTTTCTCTTCTTAGGGATTTATTCTTATCTAGCACTTTTATAATAAAGGTAGTTAAAGTTTCCTTATAAAACATCTCATCATTATGTAAGTTTTTATGTAAATATTCTACGAGAGAATTAATTCTAATAGATAGATTGGTTGAAGTCATAACTACTTCCAATTATTCTAGGATTAAATTAATCCTTTTATTTATGTTATTAGATACATACTATTAGATTCATAAGTTTCTCTAATCCTTAAACTACTTTCTATCATGTCCTCAAAGACCTAACTTAGCTTAATGGTAGAAAAAGTTCAATGAACAATGGCTTCGATAATAAACTTATTTATAACTCCTTTACTCTATTCTTAGGAGTATATTCTTCATTTCTTGTGCAAAAATCGAATAGGCCAATGCATCTCCATTTTCCTAATGGAATTCAAACAATTTGGAAGGTTTTATTCCTTTGCTATCAATGTCTGAGCATATCTTGTTAACCACCTACTTGTTTTCCAAATTCACTTGTTCAAATTATATTTTCTTAAAATTCTTGAAATACATCACATGATGCAATGCAATTAATTCATCCTCAAAATTAATAGTCTTATTGAGCCAATTTTGTAGTAATATACAACTTTCAAGCAATTGTTTTTCAACCCTAGTATTTCAACAATTTCATCAATCATTGATTTCCATCACCTGAACATCCAATTCCTTAGGTATAACTTCAATATTCCCTTAATTATTATTTCTCTTTCTTTTTGAACTTACTCCAATAACATGATTCTTTTCCATGTTGAGTTTCGGGTGATTTCCATCACCACCTTCTCCAACATGACCACCACTATATTTCCTTAGTTCTTTCCTTGCAAGTTGACTTCTAGCATGAGATGTAGGGATTGTTGTGGAGTAGAACCAACACTTGTTATAGAGTGTCCATGTTGTTTGTATCTTTTACTGGTACCATGTAAGGTGTTGATATCTTCACAAAAGCCCCAAAGGGTATTAGATAGAACCTGATTGTCTCCTCATCCTTCCACATGTTTTAGCTTGAAATAGTGCACCATATGAAACATAAGTAAGATGAACCAAGAAAATAGCTTTATGGTAAAAACCCTCAACTGCCTCTAATTCCTTTAGTTTAAATATCTTTAGATAAGAAACATATTCATTAATATGAGAAACTATTTTAATATTGAAGTTTTCAAATCTAATAGGTAGTGGTATGCATTATTTCTTTCTTTTTCCATTAAATAAATGTGCCAAATATCTGTATGATCAACACACTTTTGCCAAGAAATTTTTATCACAAACATAAATTGGAAGAACCATGGGCTTCCTTTCAAATCCAAACAACCAAATAAATGAATAATATTCCTAATCTTGAAAAATTCCCTTTCCTTCTAAAAAGGCCAAAGATTCATTGAAGCATTTGTTAGGTAAAGAATCAACCAACATTTTCCTACACTCTACAAGGAAAATGTTTTACACTTGATAGGAGTGAAATTGGGTTTTGTGTTTCCAAAGTGATGTACAAAATCTATATTGGATCAATAACAAAATTTGAGTGCGTCAAACTAGGTAGGCCTTTAAAGACATTGCAGTAAACAATAACAGAAACAAGGTATGAAACCATGCAAAAATTCCTCATTTGGGTGAAATTCCCAATTTGATATAAGTTTTTTGCTTTAATATTATCCACCATGAATAGAGTAATGTCACTGGTAAACACTCACACAAATGAATAGGTAGAATTCAGATAACTCATGAGATACTTATTATTCACAAAGATATACATATAAATACATTGTTCATGACTGGTGGATTCACCTTCCAAGGTACATTAGACTCCAATGACTATTCATATTCTACACCATAACCCTTAGCGAATCAGGTGTCCAACATTCCCCCCCTTAATCTGAAGGGATATATATGACTCCAAGAAGAGAGCTGAAATAAAAAAATGAAATAACACATGACAACATTTGGCTGAATGTGCTCTCTAAAATTGTGGTTTATTAAGGAATACCACAAACCCAAAAGGTGGGAGAACTTGAGGTCTCAACTAGTGGTGGTTTAAGCCTAACCACCAACATTGGAACACTTAGTGCAGTTCCTAGAACAATTCCAAATCTAGATAGAAGCTAAAGTCTTATGCTAGAGTAAGTTCTCCCTAATTCTTTGAAAAATGAGACAATTTGGGTCTCAACTTGGAACACTTGATGCAATTCCTAGAATAATTCCAAATTTGGCTAGAAGTTGAATGTCTTATGCTAGAGGAAGTGCTTCCTATTATTTTGAAAAGGGAGACCATTGAGGTCTCAACCTGTGGTGGTTTAAGGAAGGCCACCAACCAAAATACATGCTCATGGTGCATTGCTCTGTCTCTGGATACAACTCTGAAATCTAGGTATGGCTAATTCTGGCTCTAGGCTTAGGCAACAGGTTCAGGCTATGGCTCAGGATCGCTTGATGTATCTTTGAAGCTTGTAGATGACCATCAATTCCCCCCCTATCAGATAAAAGGTGAGAAGATGAAGAAATATCATTTGCAAGACATGTTAATACTCAAGAACAAATTCTGTGGTATGACCGAAATATATTGTTGGCTATTGAATCCCATTTCCAAGAAGCGATCCATCAAAGGCGAATCTTTGTTCTTGCATGAGGCTTGTTTATGAGGCATATGCTTGAATGATTAAGATTTTTGTGATAATGTGATCCAAGAGGATTATCTAGTTCCTACAAATCCTAAGGTTTCAGTTATTCTTAGGAGGAATGACAAGCAGTAGAGCCCGTTGTTTTGAATCCGTTAGTACTTTTGGTTTCTCATTTGGTCTCTGGATGAAGGAGAAATAGACCGTCAATGTTTAAGGTGAAAAAGGGGCTTACTGGCCATGTGGCATTTCTGTAGTACAAACGTGGCACAAACCTCATCTCCAAGTTCATATTTCAGTTGCAGGTGAATGGTGGAAAGATCAAGTTTGATTGGTTAAAAGGTGCATGGTAAGAGTTTGGGGATACAAATCAAATGTTAAAAACCTAAGGCTATGGTTCATATATCTCTTATTATGCAAATACAAAGTTTGAATATGTTATATACCATGGTGTGCATTATTTAATAAAAAGCTTGTTATAAAAATTTATGGTGTAAAAATCATATTATATCAGTGGGCGCAAAGGATTACACATATATTAAACAATGTTACAAATCTAAGGTTTAAACCATGGCAAAGATATATATATATATTACAAAGTTATGGTTTGAAACCATATATTAACTAACCGTTGGAACACACAACACTTAATACAACCACTGCAAGTGGGTCACGATTATGCCACCACCGATGCCACAGGTCATGGTTACGTTCACTACCAGAGTGCCAACAAAAGTTATAACAAACCATGCCATGGGGGTTGGTTTGGTTAGCCGTTGGGAATATGTATATAACATTTTCCACCAGTCAACTATGTTTTCCACTGAGCTTATTTCATATGCCACGAATGCAGCACGGGGGCTTGAACCATAGCATGTCATGTGCCACAAGTTACACCGCCAATCAATCATTAGTCCACCGGTTTCATGTTAAGTCATCGGTCCAATAAAATATTTTGGTTTAAAACTATATATCATATTTATTATGTAATATAGCATCAATATTTTTCATTTGGCCACTAATACATTTGTTAAAACAACTAAAGCACATGCCAAAGATAGTTCGGGAGGTTCAACCCTCGAGCCTGCAGAAGACCACTATAAAAAGTTTACTAATTGCACTAGAGGTTAGAGGAGTGATTAGTGAATTACATAACATAAGGGTGTCATTGACAATTTTCATTCATGTAAGCATATCTCGGCCTTGCTTGAGCCAAATTGGGAACAAATACAGGTGTTGGAAAGCTGAGACAAGAGAATTTCTTTTTATAGTAACCAACAGTGCCTGCGTGCACAGTTCAGTTGGTGAAATCTCATGTAAATAAATTGTTTGGATCATTTCCTAATAAAATGGATACCCACTTGGAAGTGGACCCAAAGACATAGTCCAGGAGGTATGAACTCCATCAACAATTTGTTGTGTTTGCTTCTTCTTTTTCTGCTATCATGTTATTTGCTGCTCTCAAGTTTATGTTTATGGAATATTAATAGTCAGTTCCCTCTCTTTCATTCACACTTATGAAAACTTAGTTAATGTTGATAAAGTTTCACAAATAATCAATCCTGTAAGATTTTAGATCATATTATGGTATCAGAGCGAGGTTGATCAAGTTTAAGCAGGATATTTGCCAATGTGAATGTTGGCTAGATCTAGGTCACGATGTGGAGAGAGGAAACTTGAAGAGGCCAATCTAGACATTGGATAGAGGAAATTCATTCAAAAGATGGCTGGTGAAAATGAAGGAAAATTTCTTGAGCCCAAGTCTGATGAGTGGTTTCAGCAGATGTTCCTTAATATGCAGCGAATGATTCCAAAGCTTTATGAAGACATGAATACTAGAGATGCAATGCCATATTCAAAAAGTAAGAAGGAGAAAAAGGGTAAGGAGAGAGCCAATGGTGACGAATCTCCTCCTTATCCATCATCGTCTTATAAATGAACGAAAAATGACAAGAAGAAAACTGATGGTAATGAACCTCCTTCTCCTCCATCTTCTTCTTCTTCATCTTTTGATGATTCTAGTTCAGATTCTGAATCAAAGAAGAAACATAAGAATCTCCTTTTTTGAAGCTTGACGTTAATTTTGAATTGCCAAAATATGATGGTGAATTGAATCCTGAAAAGTTAGATAACTATATTAAACAACTTGAAGTCTATTGTAGAATTCAGAATATTGTTGATGATTATGTGAAAAATTAGTTTGCTACACTTAGATTGGGGGGAAAAGCTTTGATTTGGTGGGAAAGCAAAACAATCAAAT
Source organism: Pinus taeda (assembly GCA_000404065.3). NCBI lineage: Eukaryota > Viridiplantae > Streptophyta > Pinopsida > Pinales > Pinaceae > Pinus > Pinus taeda. Next base: position 15,145 of record APFE031110116.1, on the reverse strand, counting down.
TTAAAGCATAAAGGAAAAATCACCTCTTCATGGTCTAAGTTTATTTAAGCTCTTAGAAAGCATTTCTATCATTTAGGATATATGCAAAAGGTTGTAATAGAATGGTAGCACTTAAGGCAGGGTAAAGGACAGAGTGTGTAAGAGTTTACACAGGAGTTCAGGAAAAAGTCTTTAGCACTTGATATTCCTTTGAGCAAATGGGAAACTTTGTTAAAGTATATTGGAAGTTTTCATTCTTATTTGCAACATACATTGCTTATGTTTAATCCTACTGACTTTGATTAAGTATGTGTGCAAGCCATTCATATTGAATTAGGTGGCATGCCTTTTTAGTGGAAACCATTCAAGCAGTCAGAACACAAAGACTCCAAAGAAGGCATAGGAAAGGGTGAGTTGAAAGGAAATAAATCAATGACAAAAAATAAAGAAGAGGAAAGACCTACATGTACTCATTATCAGAGTGTTGGACATGATGAGTCCAAGTGTTGGAAGATTCATCTAGAACTTAAGCCAAAGAAGTTCCTTAAGGAGAAGGGTGAAATGAAAGTGAATGTTGTAGTCCAACAAGATTTGGGATTTGAATCTAGTGACGAACTAAATATTACCACAATGAGTCTAACAGGTATCCTTTCTGAATCTAGTTCTAGTTCTACTTACTCTACATCATCTTCAAAGATTAATAATGTGATTGATGAAAAGAAGAGGGTTGAACTTTTTCACATAAGGATTATTTCCAAGCACACTAAGATAGACACATTATTTGACAATGGATCACAAGCAAACTTAATATCTGAGGAATTAGTAAGGAAATTGGAATTGGAAACTAAAATCATCCAAAACCTACCCTTTAGGATGGTTGAAAGAAAACACTCAAATGCATGTCACAAAACAGTGTCATTTAAGGTTTGTAATTACAACTAATTTTATTGATGAAGTTGAGTTATATGTGATTCCTTTGGATATATGTGGAGTTGTGTTGGGTAGTTTGTATCTTTATGATAAAAATGTTATTTTTCATAGAAGGGAGAACAAGTATCATCTTTTTAAGGAATGAATTGAGTACATTGTCAGGGCACACATAAGTAAGACAAAATTGGATTTAATCAATTCTACTCATTCGAAAAGGTTATTAAATTCAATTAAAAGGTATTTTCTCATGATTGTTAAAAACAACCTAAAGAAAAGTATGATGCTTTTCAAGGGTGTGATTCTCAGTTTAAGGACAAATTGGTTGAAATAGTAGATTATTATGAAGAATTGTTTAAAGAACCAAAAAGCCTCCTTCCAAAATGAGAAATACAACATGAGAATCAATTACTATTTGTTGCACCTCTTCTAAATATTGGCATGAATCATATATCAGTCATTAAGTTGGATTTAAGAAATAGTTATCATCAGATGTGTAGTGCAAAGAATGATGTTTGGAAAACTACATGTGAGACTAGACAGGGGCTTGATGAATGGTTAGTTATGTCGTTTGATTTATGCAATGCTCAAGCAACTTTAATGACAATGCTAAATGATGTGTTTCATTATTTTCTTGATAAGTTTGTCATAGTCGATCTGGATGAGATTCTTACTTTTAGTTCAAGTTGGGAAATTAGAAGTTTCATGGGTGCAAATCAGTATTGGAGGAAGTTTGTTTTTCATTCTCTTTTATTGCGTCACAACTTCATGCTTTAACAAGTTTTAAATCCTCATCTCAGTGGGGAGGAAAACAAAAAAAAACATGTGAAACTTTAAAGCATAAAATTGTAATAGCTCCACCAGACCTTCAAGAACCGTTTGAAATAGAAATTGATGCTAGTAGGTATGCACTGTGTGTAGTTTTATTTTAGAAAGAGAAGCCTATTTGTTTTAATTTTGAAGCATTTTCTAAAGCAATTTCAAACTATCCAATTGATGATGAGAAATTATGTGCATTAATGGAAAGTGTTAAACAATGGAAACATTATTTAATGGACAAAGAAATAGTGATTCAAATAGATCATCAACCACTTCAATACCTTCAAACTAAGTTGCAGTAGTCTCAACATTATAGATGGATGGGTTTTTTGTAGTAGGTCCGCTTAGTACTTAAGTATAAGGAAGGTACAACAAACAAAGTAGCTGATATGATGTCAATATTTACTTTGAAAGTTTCAGTTTTTTTGAAAAATAGTTATTTAGTGCATGCAAGTTATATTGAACAATCTACTGTAGATATTGTTTTGAAAGATATTTGTGAATCACTAACTCATGATGCATAGGTTATTTACCATGTTCATAACAGGTTATTTAACCATGTTGGAAAGTTGTGCATACTGCAGGGAGAAAGAATGCATGTGATCGGGGGAAAAATTTCTTATATTTCAGGAGATGTTGGTACAGGGAAGACAGTGGAAAAACTACAAAGGTTTTTCTACTTTCCATAGATGAATGAAATAACTCACAAGTTCAAAATGTGCCATGACAAGCATCGAAAGGGTCATCACTTTCAAGTTGGTGATAAAATATGGCTTTACATCAACAGGGTAAGGATGAAAGGTGAAGGTAAAAGGAAGGTCCAAACTTTCATGCATGGAGATGTGAAGTATCATCGAGTGAGACTCAAAGGAATGAATCCAGGCAAAGTAAGATGGATGAAGATTGAAAGGGTGAGGGAGCTATACCCTCACCTCATGTTTGCTTAAAACCAAACTTTTGGTGGTCCAAAAGCTTCCAGTGAAGAGGAATGATCCAAGAGGATTCTCCAGTTTCTACAAATCCTAAGGTTTCAGTTATTCTCAGAAGGAATGCCATGTGGTAGAGCTTGTCGTTTTGAATCCGATAGTACTTTTGGTTTCTCATTTGGTCTTTGGATGAAGGAGAAATCATCCATCAAAGTTTAAGGTACAAAAGGGGCCTTGCTGGCCATGTGGCATTTCTACAATACAAACGTGGCACAAACCTCATCTCTAGGTTAATATTTCAGTTGCAGGTGAATGGTGGAAAGATCGATTTTGATTGGTTAAAAGGTGCATGGTAAGAGTTTGAGGATACAAATCAAATGTTAAAAACCTAAGGCTATGGTTCATATATCTCTTATGGTGCAAAAACGAAGTTTGGTTATGTTATATACCATAGTTCACATTATTTAAAAAAAACCTTGGTATAAAAATTTATGGTGTAAAAATCATATTATATCTGTGGGTGCAAAGGATTACACACATATTAAACGATGTTACAAATATAAGGTTTAAACCATGGAGAAGATATATATATATATATATATTACAAAGTTATGGTTTGAAACCATATATTAACCAACCGTTGGAGCGTACAACACTTAATACAACCGTCGGAAGCAGGTCACAGTTATGCCACTGCCAATTCCATAGGTCATGGTTACGCTCATCGCCGAAGTGCCAAATAAGTTATAACAAACCATGCCATGAGTGTTGGTTTGGATAGCCGCTGGGAATATGTATTAAATATTTGCCACCAGTCGACTGTGGTTTCCACCAAGATTATCTCATATGCTAGAAATGCAACACAGGGTCCTAAACCATAGCATGTCATGTGCCATGAGTTACACTGCCAATCGACCATCAGTCCACCAGTTTCATGTTAAGCCGTCGGTCCAATAAAATATTTCGGGTTAAAGCTATCTACCATATTTTTATGTAATATAGCACTGAGATTTATCATTTGGCAACTAATACATTTGTTAAAACAACCAAACCACATGCCAAAGATAGTTCGGGTGGTTCGACCCTCGGACCTGCCCAGGACCACTATAAAAAGTTTACCAATTGCACCAGTGGTTAGGAGAGTGATTAGTGAATTACAAAACAGAAGGGTGTCATTGACAATTTTCATTCATGTAAGCATATCTCGGCCATCCTTGAGCCAAATTAGGAATGAATATAGGTGTTGGAAATATGAGACAAGAGGCTTTCTTTCTATAGTAACTAGCAGTGCCTGTGTGCATAGTTAATTTGGTGAAATATCATGTAAAGAAACTCTTTGGATCATTTCCTAATAAAGGATGCCCGCTTGGAAGTGGAGCCACAAATGTAGTCCAACAGGGACGAACTTCGTCAACAATTTGCTATGTTTTATTCTTCTTTTTTTGCTTTCATATTATTTGTTTCTCTCAAGTTTATGTTTGTGGCATATTAATAATTAGTTCCCTCTCTTTCATTTACACTTATGCAACCTTAGTTAATGTTGATAAAGTTGTGCAAATAATCAGTCCTGTAAGATTTCAGATCATAATGCTAACATGGGTGAAGATCAAAACATTATTATTTCACATGGACAACTCCGTCACAGTGTTGGCATCTAATAGTTTGTGAAAAGGAACAATCTGGAACAAGTGAATATGAATCATCTTGAAGAAATCCAACACTCTAAAAATGAATGGGCTCAGAGTAGTCTGAAATATGAAAGGACACATCCTTGTCATATCCAAGACCGGTTCTATGCTTGTTGCTAATAAGCTCTTCCTAAGGCCTGATGATGGACTTGGGAAGTACAACTTGAACTTTTTCATATGCATGCAAATATGCTCTTTCACTAGGAATTTAATGTGGATCAACCTCAAATTTACTGATTTGATTAGTTTCTGGCTACTAATGGGAGTCTACTTCAAACTCAGAAAGGGGATTGTTATGAACAAAACCCAATTTTAGAATGATGACTATGATGTTGTAACTCATCTCGCTGTAGCTGTGACTCAAGTTGCAAAAATAATAATTTTGGCTTGTGCATTTCACAAACATGTTTGAATGCCTGTGAGAGTGTCTATGCTGAATTTTACTATATCATGAATGATAGAATTTATCATAATTTTTAGGAACTCTAATACTTCACTAAGTCTGTCCATTGTTTCAGCAAAAATAAAGGCTCAGCAAATGAAAGGTATCGAATTTTATATAAAATACTCCATTGCTTCTTGCAAATTGTGAACTTTTCTTAGAGACAATGATTTCATATTCTAGGGTCACTGGTGCATCACAATTCTTTTTCTCCACTCACAACATGTCTAGAAACAAATTGTGGGCATGGGAATAATAAATTTCCCTGCCACCATCATCAAATCATTCTTGCCAATGTATGGGTATTGTTTCCTTGTTGAACTAATAACCGCTAATTTTATATGGAAAATTAACTTATGTGGAAAAAATGAAGTCCCTAGACCTAGTGGTCTAATCTAGGACAACAAAGGGAAAAAAGGTCAATGTTTTCCTTAGAGAATATGGAATACAGAAAAGAGACCTACCTAGAATTCGTATCAAGTCCTCCTCTTCTCTTTGGTTGTAAGCTCCAATTCTAGCTCCACACACTATAAATGGAACCTGCAACAATGACTAAAACAAGCAAAGAAACTAAAATATCCACATAACATAATCCAATATCTCTATTCAATGAATCAACATGGCATTGAAATACATAAGCATAAGAATACCACAAGTATAAGAAAACGTGATGCTTTTTGTATTAATAAATAAAGGAGAGAGTTACAACCATATATATAAGCTAACTTTGTAGATGTCTCACCAATTGCCTTGTCCTTCCTTACCACAAAGAAAACTTTCACACTCAACCCTAATGCAAATTGATGATGATTCCATAAGCTGAAAGCAACAACATGAGGGCACTAGAAATATCTAAAATCCAACCCAGACTCCATGGGAGGTAGTAAATTTATAGGGTAAACATGGTAGTTTAGAATTTACAAATCTAGGCTTGAGATCCACTTATGAGGGAGGATAAGCTCAAGGGATAAGATATACGATCACTAGAGTAGGATCATATGGGAATTCAAGATATCTATCCATGGTAAATGTTTAAAACCACCTTAGAAGCTTTTGGAAAGAGAAGATTCAATTTTTTTTTTTTAATTTTCCCAAAATTATAGAATCAACACATCTACAGAATGGAGCAACCTGTGTTGATCAACGCAAATTTTCAATTATGAAACCTGCAACCAACACAGGTGGACAAACATACATGATGTGTTGGGGCTAAATTCATGGTTTTTTAGCAGATAGGCCCAGAAAATCAGACTTTTTGGAGAAGTGATGCTTAGGGATTTACAAATGGATTATAAAAAAGTGTTAAAGGATGTTGATTAATCTGGTTTTCGAGCCTTTTAGGATGACGTGACAAAATGTCCTGTGATAGCTAACAAAGGATCATACGATAAGATGCTCATATGCAGGTATTAAACACAAGAAGAAATCATGTCTATTTGTCATGGAATAAAAAATCACACTTGAAATAGACATGTCAAATAAATGATTTCAACTTTTTCTAGTGAGAACCTCATCAATCATTTCTATAAATAGATACACGAAATAGAAACTAGCTACTGAAGTGAGAAATAATCACAATCTTCAAGAGAACTGCGAATGGCATCATTTATTGTCGATTTCTTCCGAAAACAATGTTGATTGATGCAATTGTACGATGGTGGAAGAAAACTGATATCTATTAGTATGATTACCATTCAAATCAAAGCTTTACAATAGTGTAGTGCTGGAAACAAGCACGAAGGTTACACTCGTGATCTGTTAGTACACTGCATTATTTCAAGGAATTTCAAAATTTCGTGCGACCCCACTAATCAAATAAGTGCAAAAAATCAGGCATAAGCATGAACAATGACAAATCATATGTCAAAACTACAATATTGTCTTAGACATTGTTAAAATTGTAGCCTGACATTACAAATGCACCAAATGAAACTAAGCCATTATTCAATGCACATGACACACGTACAATAATATTCACACAAAGAATAATATATGCACAAAGATTGACTATGAAAGAGAATAATATGCACACAGATGGATGTAAATTATAGTTTCAAAGTTCATACTAGAAGGGGATTCAACACAACTTTAATGCATAAATCAAAAGAAGAAACTGACTACTTTATTCATCGCTCCAACACTCAATTCAATACAACACCAAACATTTTGTATTCCCAACGTATGAATTATGCATATGAACCAATGCATTAGAATTGATTGCAAATCTCACGCTTTCCAACATACAATACAATCAAGAGGCATATACTCATTGTTGAAACTACATATGCCCATTGCCTAATGCAATACATTCATCCAAGGGACAAATTTTCATTGCAAAGTTCTTGAAGAGGGCACAATAAAGATTGGCTTTTCCAGAAACGATGAAACTCTTCACAAAAAACGAAACAACAAAGGGCTCAGATGATGGGAATTACAACGAGTGAATTAAGGGTGCAACAACATAGGAAGGGTCGAGCATTAGGTTAGAGTCAGTAGATGGACGTTGCAAACCTGGCAGAGGAAAAGTGCTCAACAAAAAAGGAACATGTAGAGAGACAAGACCATTACAACTTGACTGGCATGTCAAGACTACCAAATGAGGCAGAATTCGAAATTGTGCAACCGTTGAGCACATGCATACTTTGGTAGAGGACCATATTTTTTATAGGCAGAGAAAGGCTACAAAAACAAGTGGCTTAAACTTGAGTAGAGCAAGAATTCACCCACTCTGATACCATGATAAACACTCACACAAATGAATAGGCAGAATTCAAATAACTTGTGAGATACTTATTATTCACAAAGATATACATATAAATGCATTGTTTATGACTATTGGATTCATCTTCCAAGGTCTCTTGGACTCCAATGACTACTCATATTCCACACTATAGCACTTAGCGGATTAGGTGTCCAACAATAACAAAAAGAGAAATGCCAAGGAAAAACATTAGTGCACTCTTGACCAGGAATCCTTGCAAATAGCCAATCAAATTATCTATATGGATTATCTAACATGCATAACTCAATTCTATTAGTGTTAACTAGTTCTTTAGTATACTTCAAGAATTTCTTGAGAACATTGTTTCCTCCTCTGTGATTATTGAGAAAGCTATTAGCCTATGCAATCTTGAAGAGTTGGTTGATATCCTGTTAATGGAAAAAAAAATGACTGTAATCATTAATTAGAAGATCACTTGATAAGGGCCCCAACTAATCCCTTCTTAGTTTGGGATGGTGATTTTGACTCGCTAAAACGAGTCCAGTTACCCCTCACTCTCCATGCTGACTTGTGATGTATCTAATTACCATAAAAAAGAAGAGGCAATTAGACTTACCCTCCTACAACGAACTTGCAAGAAAGAAGTCCTTAAGCTGATATAAGTGCTCAACCAAGCCCCCAATTGAATTTATCCTATGAAAGAAGACTTCTAGAGATGCAATAAATTAATCTAAATGCATGCCTGCTTGCCAATGTAGAAAAATAAAGAGAAATACTCTAACTTGACACATAGAAATAGTTCCTAAATGCCAAGTTCAAAGATCAAAAGATGATGGGTATTTAGCATACATATTTTTTGATAAATGTCAAGCTGATGAAATAGTTCTAACAACTGATATCTTTAATGCAAGACATGCTCTATTTTAGAGATCAAAATAATACGAAATGGGCCATTAAAACATGGAAATAGTTCACACAATTCAATGACTATTAAACTGATTTATAATGATAAGTTTATGAGTAAATAATTACTCATAAATTCATTTAAATGCAAGAGAAAACTAAAGATAAATGATTGATCTATGCGATTATTAAACCAAATAGTTGATCCAATACACATCAATTCGCATATTCAACAATAATGTTAAAACATGTAATTGTGGACACAAATTTGTCATAAGAGAATACAATTTTATTTAGAAATAAAAGTATTTGAAAAAGAATATTAAACTTGGATCTCATTCTATGTATTTACAATGAATTACTCTAACAATCCTCCTAAGACCTTCAACTTTTCCAAAAGACAATGGAGTTGTAATGGCGTGTGATCTATCTCTACAACAAAGATATAATCTTAAGAAAACCCCAAGCCTATATATGAGCACTCCCACTAATTCTACAACAACAACAAAAATCCTCTTGAAATAGTGCAAAGAGTATCCTATTTGTAGAAAATAGGAACCATTTTCCCTTCTCCAAGTCTTCATTTATAATTCACTGAATGCAATTCCTTAAAAGGAGAGATGTTGATAATGGTTGAATGAAGATTTGAGATCAAATTTGCTTTGCGAGAAATTTTCTTCTTTTTTTTTTTTTTATTTCTTTCATCCCATTCCTCCAAGACTCCTGGGCTAATCTTCTCCAACCAGCTCTAAAAAAATAACCAAAATTAAAATTAAAACTAATTAAAAATGAAGAGAAAAACTCATATTTCTAAATCCATGAAAAACAACTTAACCAATTAAAATATTATTGAATAAATTAATAATAACAAAGATCCATGCTCTCCCTACTTTCTTGGAAGTAATGAATAAAAATTAAATAATCTGGTAATTAATTAGTGACAACAAATCTTTGTGGCCTAAATTTTTTTTCCAAAACAAACTCAAAAATGTCTTTTTAGTTGCAAATTTGTAGCTATAATTTCTAATTTTCTACTGATTTGTTGAAATAATAAATGATTAGATTTGTTTGAATTAATACAATCAGAGTGTTCTCCATGGAAATATCTTTCAAATAAGCTCTAGTTTACCTCATTTCCTGAAGTGTATTTCAAGATAATTTGCGTCATTTCATAGATTGACTCTCAAATTAAATTTATAAAAAATATTTGAACTCATGTTTATTAAATTTTTTTGGTCATTTTAAATTTGTTATTTTTTAATTTTAATATTTAAAATATTAATAATAAAACAAATCATAAATAATATTTTTATTTAATATAAATGAGGTAGGAAACATATGTTTTAATTGATGGTGAAGGATGACGGAGAGGTGAGATAGTGGGATCCCCTTCCTAATGTTTAAATGAATATTCTCCCCTCCCCTCTTTATTTGATATGCTCATGCCGTAATATATATAGAAACCCCCACGTCAGCCCGCCTATTTTTCCCTGGCGAGATTTGTACGAGGCACAACGAAAAATGTCTGGGGAGCTGGGGTTTCGAGGTGAGCTCACCCCAACGCTTTCCACCTAGGGCCAAAACAAAATGTAGGCCTTGCGAAATACGCCACAGTCTAGGAACATTTTTTAATTATTTCAATTTTAATTTATATGTAATTGTTTTTTATTTTATTTAAGTTATATATTAATAATATATTTTTAATATGTAATTTATTTTTGTTTATAAAAAAATAAAAATAAAGAAAAGAATTATTTTAACGCCTACGAAGTTAAAGGTAGTTTATAGGGTAGATTGCTTCTTCATCTGCTAAAGATAGCTTATAGGGCAGATTTGTATAACTTTCCCTCTTATCTTTGAAGGCCTCACATTCTAAAATGAAATGTTTTTCTGTTTCCACTTTTCGAGAAGAACAAAAAATGCATACTCTTTCCTCCCACACTTCCTTTGGCCTTTTCCAGTGCCTTGTTTCACAACGGAGTTGATGAGAATTAGTCCTTAACTGAGTGAGCAATAAGAATTTGCCTCTCCAATGGATATTGACCTCTATGTATGCTTTTGGTTGATGACTGTGAGTTTTGGCATATATATATAATATATATATATATATATATATAAAACTTGAATTTGAACGATTTTTTAAATTAAATAAATATTATTATATTTATAAAAAAAATTGATTACATAATTAAAAATTGTACTTACAATTAATTAATTAAAAATTAACTTAAATAAATTGAATAACTTAATTAATTAAAATTTTAAAAAATAAATTTATTTATTTATACATATTTAAATAAGTTTAATTTATACAATTAATAAAAATATTTTTTTAACACAAATAAGTACTTTTTGTATTAATGCCGTGGCCCAGTCGTGGCAACTATCCGAGATAATTATATGGCTATTTTGCTTAGCAGCATTTTATATAACAAAATAAGTCAAATTGCCCTTTCCCATATTGCATCAAAAAACCCAAACCTAAACAATACTGTTATTTGCAGGTAACAGTAGAAACAACAAATTTGAAATAATAAATACATACATGTAAAACCAAGGATTAAAACATTAGTTAATCTGTAGAGTCACCAAGCCTATTGAGGTCAATATCATGCGTAGGCCCTATGTGTTGATTGTCTGAGTGAGTGCCCTAGAATTCGAAGTCCATGATTAAGTTGTGTAACACATCCACTTCATCCTCTAGGTTGGAAATTCTTTGCTTGCGAGCCACTATCAACTAGGAAGAATTGCATGCAAAGACCTGTTTCCGACACACCTTAGCTTTCAAATTGTAAATTTCAAAAGATTGATAATAGCATGTGATTTTCTATAGTGGTCGCACACATTGGAGGCTGAGGAGTCTGATTTCGATGTGCTTGAGTCCATTGGGAATTCAACGTACTAAGAGTACAAAAGGAGGAAGGAAGAGACAATGGAACATGGGAGTAAGGGGACAAAGATCTAGACCAAAACCAGGTGAGTGGTCGTAATTTAGAAGGTTCCAACAAGGCATCCATATGGCATGAAATATAATGATAGGGTGATACAGAGGGTCGACAATAGACGGGAGGGAGCAAGCGTACACATGAAAGACATGAGTAATAAAGGAATCAGAGCATGGAATAGAGTAAATGTCAGTATAAATATGAGCTCTTACAATGCATATAATATCATCAATTGCATTGTTCACCTCAGACCCCAAAGGAGCAATGTGCCATATAACCCAATTGCAGTGATGCCCACAGTGTTATCCGAAGCTCATCACAGAGCTTCCTAGTACACCAATGCCTGGATGCCACAATTGGAACAAATATAGCCCACTTCAAAATCCCTTGTAAATTTAATTTCAAATCCTACATTACTCACTAGGCATGGATTTCGTGGTGCACTCACATCTAGATTTATCCCTTTCATGCCATGAAAGCCACATGCGAGCTTTCATATCAACATTAACTTCTTCAATAATTCAAAGCAAAAGTCTGATTGAACCGGGGGGGTGGAACAAGATCAAGCCATGAGATTGAGAATGATCCACGCCTGGGAAATTAAATCAGGCACACTTGCATGAGGCAAGCTTCCATCCCACACCACATTTGGTTGACAACAGATGCACTTTAAAATCATGAGAGGGCTAATGAGGAGATTAGAGTGATCAATAAAAATACAATGTCGACATTTATAATGAAGGGGAGACTTGTGGTGGGGTGGAGTGGGGGCACAAGGGCACTAGGAGGGGGGAAGAAAGGGAGGGGGAGCACTAGGAAGGAAAACATTGAATCTTTATGGGATTGACACATAACTTTAAATTCCATTGATATCTGCCTGACCTTCATCGAGAAGGCAAGCCTTGTTGGCTTGCTGGTCTACTTCTGAGTTTAGGATTCCGAGGATGTGATAAAAGGTAGTGATGGAGAAGGATTGGAGGAGGTTTTTAATACAATGATACAAAAGGATTAATATATTATCTTTTGGTGGAGTACTCATTCTCAAATATCCAATTACAAGAGAGGAATCACTAAGAATGACAATTTCTTTGATGCCACACATTTGAGCAAAAGTTATTCCCAGGAGGAGCCCATACATTTCGACCTGGTTGTTGGATTTTCACCCAAGGCCCCACGGAAATTTATCCTCTATGATTCCTTAAGGGTTTATTAATATCCCTCCCCCCAATTAATAAAACATTAGAAAATACATATTTACATATTTTAATAACCGGACGATGAATTTGACCAAACTTTGACTAAGGATATCTTTCTAACAGTAAGTCAGAATGGAGAATGTTAGGCCCCTATACTACTAGTGTAACCCCTTATTGTTATTAGTACAATCCACTTATTATATTGATGTACCCACGTAGTGCCCATATTGTTACTATTGTGCCCCATAGAAGCCCACTATTGTTATTATTGTGCCCTTACATTATTATTGTTATGTCGGCATTGATTATGTTATGACCCCTTAGACTCCTATATATAGAAAGGAGGTCTTTTCATTTGTATCATCCAAGAATTGTTCATTTATGTAATGTAAAGGAGGTTGCCCGCTTGAAGAGGCTGAATTCTAAGGTGTTGATCTATCTTTTCTATCTTTTGTTGAGTTAGTTTCATAACATTTGGTATCATAGCTTTGGATTTTGGGGTTTCGCTGCTCCAAATAGGTCATGGAATTTTCGCTATAATTTTTTTTGTGACGTTTCAGAAGCTAAAAAAAAACCCATTTGAGAAGAAATCGTGTTGAACCTCGGGTCCGAATTTTAGAGCCTTTCGTGCTATAATTGCGGAGAAATGATCTGAGGAAGTTGGTCTTTTTGCAGACTCCTGAATTACATTCCAAACAGGTGCCTGGGGAAAATTGTCATAACTTTCTTTTTGAGCATCGGATTGAAATTTCGTAACAAGGTACAGAAAGTGGACAGACTGTAGTTTCTTCTATATATTTTTTAGAGCCAAAGGTCAAAACAGTGACTCGTGGCACACCGTACAAGTTCACTCTACTGAACTAGTCTATAATCAGGTCATTATGGGAGATTTCACATAACTCTTCCTTGGAGAATCCAATTTGGATCAGACTAGTGGCATTGGAAAGAGGACGCGGAGGGCTACTACAGGTCATAATTTCAGAACTTAAAGATCCAAAAGTACAGATTTATAGTCGTTTCAAGTTCGAGCTCCTAAAATCAAGAAAAAGCAAGATGAGGAAGTTTGATGGCAAGGTTCCGGTAAATTGGATACTTCAGATGGAGCAATATTTTGGTCTACATGGTGTACCACTGTTACAAAAGGTATGTATTGCATCTTTATATTTAGAACCGGATTAATTTTTATGGTATGAAGGGCTTTGTTCTCGTAAACAACTTGTTACGTGGTCAATTTTCATGGAGGAAATGATAGCACATTATGAGGATACAAAGAGCAACACCTTTAGAGAAACACCACAACAATTGGAAAGAGTAAAAGGGCTTTGTGCCATAGTGGAAAGCAAAATTATGGAAACCAGGAAGCATACCCTCACAACTATAAAGATGGAAGTGTTGTTTCTCCTAGCCTTCCACAACGTACAAGGGTTACACCACAACAATTGGAAGAAAAAGAGAAAAAGGGCTTTGTTAAATTGTGATAGCAAATGTACTAAAGGTCATAAGTGTGCTGAGAAGAAATTATTTTACATAGAATATGAAGAGGAGGAAGAAAAGGATCAAGAAACATCAAAAGAAGAGGATATACGCCAGGACCCCACCCTAGAGAAAGAAGAAATGAATCAGACCATATTTGGTAAAGAATTGGCAAGAATTACCACTCCTCAGACTTCAAGATAGAAGGACATATCAAGAAGAAAAAGGTACGAGAAGTGAAAGATCACATCGAGAAAGAAGAAATGAATCCAACCATATTTTGTAATTCATTGGTCAAAATTACCACTCCTCAAACTATCAAGATAGAAGGACATATCAAGAAGAAAAATGTTCAAGAACTGAAAGATCACATCGAGTATCAAGAAATGAATCCAATCATATCTTGTAAAGGATTGGAAGAAATTACCACTCCTCAAACTCTAGAGATAGAAGGACATATCAAGAAGAAAATGTTCAAGCAGTGAAAGATCACATCGAGCATCAACAACAAGTTCTCCAACTTTTAAAGGATAACACCCACTTCGGTGCAAAATCAAACGAAACAACAGGTAGATCAAAATCGTAGTGAAAAATGTTTTGATGTAAGTGATTGGGTATTTTTACTGCTACATCTCAAGCAAGCTATTTATGAGAAGGAAATGTTGGCGATACTACATGCACTTAAAAAATGGCGACCTTATCGAATGGGAAGACTCTTCAAGGATGAGGATATGGAAGCATTGTTTTGTGCTATTTCTATTATCCAACCAGACTGGATAAACGAAGCAACGGATGAATGGAAGAAGGATGAAGAAGTATGGCCACTTATTCAAAAGTTGCGAAAGATCCCAATTCAAACAATTTTGCCAGAAATTGAAGAGGAAGGAAAAATCATATTGGAACTTGGAGCAGTCATAGAAACAAGAACATGACAGCTACGAAATCGATCAGTTTCATAGTATCTCATCAAGTGGAAGAACTTACCCGTTGAAGATTCCACATGGGAGGACAAGAATTTTATACAGAAGCATCAAGAACTACTCAAGCGTTGAGGACAACGCTTTTTGAAGGGGAGGGGCATGTTAGGCCCCTATACTACTAGTGTAACCCTTATTGTTATTAGTA